>JABWTJ010000152.1:0-222442 GCA_016801875.1 Solanum sitiens
TTTCCATAATCATGTTTTTAGGAAAGAGCTATCTTTTCTCATGCATGTCCTTTGTGTGTACTTGCATATACCCATACTTAGTACAAGTGTGTACTAACCCTATACAACTCTACAATTTTAGGTGCAGGCACAGGTGGACGCTAGAGCTACAGGTTGACGCTGAAGCTATCCGGACGTCGAGCATTCATCCGGACTTGGTAGGCCCTCATGCTTTCGAGGATGCTGCCATTTATATTCTAGCTTAGTTTTAGAGTTGAGCTAGTGGAGCATGTTCCACTAGCGTTTCCTTCCTATTTTATTCAGACATTGTATTTATGCCATTTTGGCAAGTACATCTTTATTACTATATTACAGTATTTCTCTCATTTGATGATCTTAATATTAGATGATTGATGGTGAATAATTATGTAATGATGAGAATGTTTAATAAGTATGTTAAGAAACAAAAAGATTCAAATTTTCCGCTAAAATTAACCTAGATGAAGTAAGAATGACGTATGTAGGCTTGTCTGCGACCTCTGAGAGGTCAACGATGCCGGTCTCATCTGGGGTCTAGATTCCGGTTGTGACAAAGTTGGTATCAGAGCCCTAGGTTACATTTCAAAAATAATAAGTTCACATCAACCACATTGAGTAGTTTATAAGTCATGGTAGTAAAGTGAAACACTATCCTGGATTAGATACTGCATGATGCGTAGGAAAATTTCCATTCTTTCGATCTTAGCGTGCTTTTCCTAATGTCTAATTTCCTGGTGTTATGAGCGTGTCTAACATCAATTCTTATTGTTTTCTGAGAATGAATACTAGGAGAACCATTGGTTAGAGGAGAGGAGGTGCAGCTGCTGGGAACAATCAAGTTCCACCCCAGGCTCCAGCTGAAGGAGTGGATATACCAGTTAACCCAGCTGGGTTTCCTAATGCTGAGGTGAGGGCATCTCTGGCCCAGATGGCATAGGCCATTACTATGCAGGCCGAGGCTATGACTGCCCAGGTCAACCGGTAGGATGTTCAGAGGTAGAACCCACCGGTTTGTAGCATGGCTGACATGCTGAGAGACTTCACGAGGATTAATCCTCCTATTTTTACAGGGTCCAACACTTTAGAGGATCCCCAGGAGTTTGTGGATGAGGTGCATAAGATTCTGGTGGCTATGGGGGCCACAGATTCTGAGAAGGCTGAGTTGGCTTCCTATCAGCTCAAGGATGTTGCATAGACTTAGTTCAAGATGTGGCAGGATAGCCGAGCTTTGGGCGAAGTTCCAGTAAATTGGGAGCTGTTTAAGACAGCCTTTCTGGAGAGATTCTTTCCCAGAGAAATGAGGGAGGCCAAGGTTGAGGAGTTCATCAACCTTAAGCAGGGATCTATGACAGTCATAGAGTATTCCCTGAAGTTTGTTAAGCTATCCAGGTATGCTACTTTACTTAGTATCTAACAACAAGGATAAGGTGAATACTGAAGTTAGTTAAATTATCCAGGTATGCTACTTCCCTTGTGTCTAACAGCAGGGATGAGATGAGCAGGTTCCTCACAAGAATCAATAAGGATATGGAGGAGGAGTGTCGGTCTGCGATGATCCATGATAATATGAACCTCTCCAGGTTGATGGTGCATGTCCAGCAGGTAGAGGACAGCCGCAAAAAGAGGTGTATTCGTAATGCTAGGAGTCCTAAGCCTTAAGATCAGTCAGGTCCCAGCCACGGAGGCCACAGAAACAATTTTGGCGTCAATGAGCAACCCAGGTTTAAGAAGGGGCAACAGAGTTATGGGAACTCTAACTCTCAGAGGAGTACATCACCTAGAGGAGGCAGACCTGAGCCCAAGAGGGGCAATGGAGGTGAGATGCATCGTCATAAGAAGAACTATGCTAAGTGTGGCCGAGCTCACAGTGGAGAGTGCAGACAGGGCACTAATGCCTGCTTTGGTTGCGGTAAGAGTGGTCACATAGTTAGAGACTGCCCACAGAACAGAGGTCAGGCTGGAGGTAATGCTCAGCCTAGGCCTAATCCATAGGGTGCAGCAGCAGCCGAGCCTCCTAAGAGGAGCAGGTTCTATGCCTTGAAGGGCAGGGAGGAGCAGGAGAAGTCCGTTGATGTGGTCACAGGTATGCTGCAAGTATTATCAACTTCTGTTTATGCTTTACTTGATCTAGGGTCTACGCTTTCCTTTGTAACTCCTTTGCTTGCTCTCACTTTTGAGATATGGCCTGAAGTTCTGCATGATCCTATAGTAGTTAGTACACCTTTAGGAGAAAATGTAAGAACTGATAGAGTGTACAAGGATTGCCCACTAGTGATAAGTGGTAAGACTATGTGTGCAGACTTGGTTTAGTTACCCATGCATGATTGTGATGTTATTCTTGGTATGAACTGGCTTCACAGTTGTTATGCTTGCTTGGACTGTCATAGTAGAGTGGTGAGATTTCGTTTACCTAATAAAGAAGAGATAGTCTGGGAGGGGTACAACTCGAGTCGTCCTAACCTCTTTATTTCTAACCTTAAGGCCAATAAAATGGTGTCCAAGGGGTTATTGTGTCATCTTGTGAGTGTTAATGATTTAGATCATGACATTCCTTCCATAGACTCAGTGCCTGTAGTGAATGAGTTCCTAGATGTATTTCCTGATGATTTTCCTCGAGTCCCTCCCCCTCGAGAGATTGATTTTGGTATCGACTTAGAACCCAATACTAAACCAATTTCAATTCCTCCTTACAGAATGGATCCAGCTGAACTCAAAGAGTTGAAGCTGCAGTTAAAAGATCTCACTGACAAGGGTTTCATTCATCCGAGCATATCCCCTTGGGGCGCTCCAGTGTTGTTTGTGAAAAAGAAAGATGGAACCCTTAGAATGTGTATCAATCATCGGCAGCTCAACAAAGTCAATATAAAGAATAAGTATCCACTTCCCAGAATAGATGATTTGTTCGACTAGCTCCAAGGGTCTAGTTTTTTCTCTAAGATTGATCTACGTTCAGGGTATCATCAGCTTAGGGTTAGGGATGTAGATATCCCAAAGACAGTCTTTCATACCCGTTATGGTCATTATGAGTTCTTAGTCATGTCATTTGGTCTTACGAATGCACCTGCTGCATTTGTGGACCTCATGAACTGAGTCTTCTGTGAATACCTTGACTCTTTCATCATAGTATTCGTTGATGACATTCTCATCTACTCTAGGACAAAGGAAGAGCATGAACAACATTTGAGACTAACCTTGCAGGTACTTAGACAACATCAGCTGTATGCCAAATTCAGCAAGTGTGAATTTTTGCTTAGATCAGTGACCTTCCTGGGTCATGTTGTGTCTGATCAGGGCGTTGAGGTGGATCCTAGGAAGACTGAGGCTGTGAAGAACTGGCCAAAGCCTCTTACTCCCACTGACATCCGTAGCTTTTTGGGATTGGTTGGTTACTACCGCAGGTTTGTGGAGGGCTTTTCTTCCATTACTGCCCCATTGACAGCTTTGACTAAGAAGAAAGCCAAGTTTGAGTGGACGGAGACTTGTGAGAGGAGTTTCCAGGAGCTCAAGGATAGCCTCACTTCAGCACCGGTGCTTACTTTGCCTAAGTGTGGTTAGAATTACACTGTTTATTGTGATGCATCTAGGGTTGGTTTGGGTTGTGTTCTTATGCAGGTTGGTAAGGTGATAGCCTATGCGTCCAGACAGCTCAAGGTTCATGAGAAGAATTATCCCACTCATGACCTAGAGTTGGAAGTTGTGGTGTTTGCACTGAAGCTGTGGAGGCACTACTTGTATTGAGTGCATGTGGATGTACTCACAGACCACAAGAGTCTCCAGTACGTGTTCACACAGAGAGAATTGAATCTACGTCAGCGGAGATGGTTGGAGCTGTTGAAGGATTATGACATGAATGTTCATTATTGTCCAGGTAAGGCTAATGTTGTAGCTGATACTTTGAGCAGGATGAGCATGGGAAATACAACCCACGTTGAAGATTAGAAGAAGGAGCTGGTGAAAGATGTACACAGACTGGCCAGATTGGGTGTGCGATTGGTTGACTCTACTAGTGGGAGTGTTTCAGTTCATCCTAGTTCTGAATCATCCTTGGTAGTTGAAGTCAAGCAGAGTCAGCATATAGATCCTGTGTTGATCGAGCTGAAGGACTCAGTGTTAATGAAGATGAATGAGTCTTTCGCTTTGGGAGGTGATGGCATACTTCGATATCAGGACACGCTGTGTGTACCAGATATGGATGATTTGTGGACCAGGATTATGGCAGAGGCCCATGGTTCCAGATTTTCCATACATCCAGGTTCCACCAAGATGTACCATGATCTTAAGCAGATTTATTGGTAGGACGGCATGAAGAAGGACATTGCAGAATATGTGGCCAAATGTCCTAATTGTCAGTAGGTTAAGGCAGAGCATCTTAAGCCTGGCGGTCTGACTCAGATTATTGAGGTTCCAACTTGGAAGTGGGAGGTCATTAATATGGACTTCGTTGTTGGTCTTCCGAGGACTAGGAGGCAGCATGACTCCATATGGGTTATTGTGGACAGATTGACAAAGTCTGCCCACTTTATCCCTGTGAAGTCTACTTACAGAGCCGAGGATTATGCGAGACTCTATATTGATGAGATTGTGAGATGGCATGGGATTCCTTTTTCTATTATTTCAGATAGAGGAGCTCAGTTTACTTCACATTTCTGGATATCTTTCCAGAAGAGCTTGGGCACGCAGGTAAAGCTTAGTACTGCCTTAATCCTCAGACTGATGGGCAGGCAGAGCGCACCATTCAGACATTGGAGGACATGTTGAGAGCCTGTGTGATTGACTTCAGAGGTATCTGGGATGACCATCTGCCATTGATAGAGTTCTCGTATAATAATAACTATCACTCCAGCATTGGGATGGCACCGTTTGAGGCACTGTATGGTAGAAGGTGTAGATCTCCAGTTGGGTGGTTCGAGGTTGGAGAGTCATCCATTTTGGGTCCAGAGATCATTCATGAGGCCTTAGAGAAGGTCAGAGTGATTAGGGACAGGTTGGCTACTTCTTACAGTCGACAGAAGTCATATGCAGATAACAGAAAATGGCCCTTAGAGTTTGATGTTGGTGACCAGGTTTACTTGAAGATATCACCTATGAAAGGGGTGATGAGATTTGGTAGAAAAGGGAAGTTGAGTCTGAGGTATGTTGGGCCATACGAGATCCTACACCGTGTGGGTGAGGTGGCCTATGAGTTGGCATTGCCTGCAGAACTAGCTTTTGTTCATCCAGTCTTTCATGTCTCTATGTTGAAGAAGTGCCTAGGTGATCCAGCATCGATTCTACCTGTTGAAGGTTTGGGGGTTGATGAAGACTTGTCTTATGAGGAGGTACCTGTTGAGATCTTAGACAGACAGGTCAAGCGGCTGAGGAACAAGGAGATTGCCACACTGAAGGTATTATCGAGGAATCATCTTGTTGTGGGTGCTATGTGGGAGGCTGAGGCCGACATGAGATACCGCTACCCTTATCTTTTCATCTCTTGAGGTTAGACTTCATACTCTTAAGTCTATGTTTCCTTATCTCTCCGTATTTTGTTGCTATTGCTTGACTGTGCATAGTGATTATGTTATGATCTGACTGGCATTATGATATGTAGTGGTAGTGTCATTCGGGAATGAATGTTCCTAAGGGGGGGATAATGTAACAACCCTAAAAAAATGAATAAGACAAATGCTTAAGGTGTCAAGAATGCTTGCGATTAGACCAAGGTTCACACGCATTGATACGCGTAGAACCAGACCTCAGAACCCTTACTAAGGCCAATCCAACTAACTTGGGGAGTTAATTGATCTTGGAAAAGTTGGAACCAACCATGTAGGGCTCTCGAAAACGAAGATTTAATCGAAGGAGTCTTTATCGGACTTAAAAAGAAGAAATCTTGAGTTTTGAGGGTCCAGGGGTAAAATGATCTTTTCCAGGCCAAACATAATATTGTAATTACCCTAAGGAATTAATTAATTAATTAATTAATTTAATTAAAGAATCAATTTGGGTTGGGTCGACCTGAAGTGACTCGTTTTCGCGGAAGGGTGTCACTCGGATTTGAGCCCCATAGGAAGTAACAAGTTGGTGATTTAATTAATATTTATAATATGATTTTTTAAGGGCATAATGGTCCTTTCACTAATCTAATTAAATAAGGTTTTTATTTAAATTAACAAGGAGTCCTAGTTTGACTAATTCCCAAACTAAAACTCCTATTATTAGACTACTCTCTCACGATCTCTCTCTCACATTTCATCATCTCTCTCATGTTGATTTCTGCCAAATCAACAAAGAACAGAAATAATATTAAGAGTTCTTCACACTTGAAGAACTCACATGAAATTTTAAGAAAGACAAAGTAACCAAAAACGTTAAGGCAAAGAGAAGTTGTCCGTCGAGTGGTCTGGACGTTGAGGAAGCTTGGACTGATTTTGGAGAGGGTTTTGGGCAGCAAATTCATCGTTTGAACATCAATTAAGGTATGGGTTTCTTTCCTCTTGGTCCCTTTCCCAAGAGAACCCTTAAGATTCAAGATATTCATTTTGAAAACTAGGATTGTTCCCCGTTGCATGTCCCTGTAACTAGCTCCCATTGAATTTTAGGTTGGGTATGTTTGCTGGTACAAAGTAGGGACGAAATGTGTTTTCGTGATGTTTATGTTTAAGTATGCATGTTCGAAATTTTGTGAATATTGATTATATTGAACGAAATCATGTGAAAAAAATGATGTGTGTGTGCAACGTGTGGCAGTGAAGTAGTCACTGTTTTGGAGATTTGTAAAGGCATGCTAATTATTGTATTTTATGTACTAAAGTTGTGCACAATGTGATGTTCATATGGGGTGTGAAGTTACTAATTTTGAGTGAAAACGCTTGATTAATGTAGCTACTAAACTACACCTAACAATGCACTAAATGCTTGGTGAAATGTCCTAAGAAACTAACATGAAGAGGATTGATAAAAGGAAGCTAAAAATTATGAATAAATTTCCAGCTTGGTGTACCTCAATTTCGTTCAAAAAGAAGGTTGGAAATCTGGAAATTAATACATTTTAAAGAGGTGAGGCCATCAGGATTCGAACCTGTGACCTCACCCTTTGGCTACTATAATTCGCGAGAAAGGAAAAAGAAAAGGGGGCTGGGGGAATCAAAACTGGGTCTGCTGGGTTAGTAAGAAGAGAACAAGAATTAAAATAAATAAATGGGAGGCGTGGGAATCGAACCCACGACCTCAAGGTTGGAAAGGAGAATGACAAAAATTAAATAAGAAAACAAAGTGAGGCTGTGGGGGCTCGATCCCACAACCTCACTGCCAAAACGGCTAGCCTAGTGAATTTAATTAAAAAAATAAAATAGGAGGTTGTGGGGGTTCGAACCCACCACCTCACAGCCCCTAGCGAAATTAAAATTTAAATAAGGAGGCTGTGGGGGTTCGAACCCACAACCTCCCAATGCCCAGCAAAAATTAAGAATAAATAAAAGAGGTTGTGGGGGTTTGATCCCACAACCTCTTGGTTTAGGCGAAATTGAGCAATGAGATATCAATGAAAAATAAAAAGGGGTTGTGGGGGTTCGAACCCACAACCCTTCAGCCAACTTAAGAAGAAAACAAAGTAGAAAACTAATGATACAATGTTAATGTTGGGGTTCAATTTAGAGTCCCAATATCATGGAGATTAAAAATAAAATCAATGAAAAATGTAAATGTTATCAAAGTGATTCGAACTTGGGTTTCCTTGCCCAAACTTCTGTATTGATACATAAGTCATACGTGAACAAAATATCCAAGAATAATGCCACCTACTTAGATCGAAATCAAGATCTTGGCATATATACAAGATACATAAGTCTTGTACTACATAATCTTAGGAATGTATGAATCACTTAACGAATTATGAATGAAGCCTCATGGCTTGTGTGTATAGACTCATAAGTCTAGCATACGTTTTAAAGAAGTGAACCTAAGATGTATGTAATGAAAGGAAGTAACCCTAGAAGGGTTAAGTATGAGTGTAAAACACACTAAATGGCCTATTGCATTGGTATACGATGAAATGATTATTATGTAATGAAATAACGAAACCCTAGAAGGGTTAAGTAAAAGTGTGAAACACACAAATGGCCAAGTATATTAACATATGATGAAATGAACATTCACGTAAAATGGGGTGAGTAATTATGAAGAGCAAATGTGCTAATGTTAATGAATGTGGTGACAACATGATATGAGGGTAATGTAAAAGACGAGAACAATCTCACATGAGCCTAAGTATATGTTACCAAAACGTACTCACCTATGAGAGTGTAAAGTTAATGAAGAGACCAGTCTCTATGAACACTCTAATGAAAGTATTGAGATTAACACACTTAATAGTAATGATGAGATAAGAAATCATCTAATGAGCTATGATGTCCTCATACTAGAAGCCAGCTTCCATGACGTATGAGTTGAATGTAATGGAACTTTATATTCTGCATCGATAGACTAGCTATGAGTGGTGATGCCTTCTTTAGGGAAGGGCAGAGGTTCACGTAACTCTCATTAGATGAGACTGTCCGGCTTGCCGGGCTTGGGTCTCCTTATATCTTGGTCTTCGAACCTATACTTCCAATATAGGTATCTGGCGGGGTTAAATTCCTATGTTTGTTAGCATGTTTTTGGGTCACTTTGGCCGGTGATTCCACCTCTTTTCGGTGTGGGGGAGACACTGGATTTCATGATGCTCACATGATATATGTCGGTTAAAGTTAAAGTTCCCAATGAATGAATGAGGCGATCCTAAAATGAAGCACATAATTAAATGAATCATACCAAAGGTGTTAGGATTGGATAATCAAGAGGTGAGCTAGACTCAGGTAATGACACTAGGTTATTTTTGATCATTGCACAACGAACCCGATGAAAGTCTTAAACTACACCCTAGGTATAGATGGTGTTTACACTGGCCTATGAATGAAATGAAATAAAGTACGTATGAATGAATGAAGCAGACTCTGTGTTTGCTAATGAAGACTCCCTAGTTGAGGTCCCATATGTTGAGCCCTCATTCTGGGAAGTCTTAATGTTAAGTCCATGATTGGAAGGTCTCATTGCATATGAATGAATGATATGAAAGATGTTATGTGCTATATGCATATTGATATGTCCTATATGTAAGATGTTATGTGCTGTGTGCAGTATGATAATTATGATGAAGCATGTTACTCTCATGGCATGACTTTCCTAATACAAATTTGGAAGGTTCACTAACTTTCCTAATCTCAATTTTGCAAGTCCACTTACTTGACTTTCCATAATCATGTTGTTAGGAAAGAGCTATCTTTTCTCATGCTTGTCCTTGGTGTGTGCTTGCATATACCCATACTCAGTACAAGTGTGTACTAACCCTATACAACTCTACAATTTTAGGTGCAGGCACAGGTGGACGCTAGAGCTACAAGTTGACGCTGAAGCTATCCGGACGTCGAGCATTCATCCGAACTTGGTAGGCCCTCATGCTTTCGAGGATGGTGCCAATTATATGCTAGCTTAGTTTTAGAGTTGAGCTAGTGGAGCATGTTCCACTAGCGTTTCCTTCCTGTTTTATTCAGACATTGTATTGATGCCATTTTGGCAAGTACATCTTTATTACCATATTACAATATTTTTTTCATTTGATGATCTTAATATTAGATGGTTGATGGTGAACAATTATGTAATGATGAGAATGTTTAATAAGTATGTTAAGGAACAAAAAGTTTTAAATTTTCCGCTAAAATAAACCTAGATGAAGTAAGAATGATGTATGTAGGCTTGTCTACGACCTCTGAGAGGTCAACGACGCCTGTCTTGTCTGGATTTAGATTCCGATCGTGAAAGTTCTTACTTGAATATATGAGTCTATAATAGTTATATTGATGATGATATAGTAGTGTACAAGATGGCTTAAAGTTGATAATGGTTGTCCTTATGTGAATTAAGTAGACTTTTGTCCCTTACTTGATGCATATATGATAGTAAATATGTGATGTCTTTACTTAGAAAGGTAAAGCGTCTTATTCTTGTATTTATGAATGTTAGGTGAGACCTTGAATGATGATAAGAGGGTCCTTTATGTAAAACCTTGAACGTAGTGGTAAGGTTATGAAACTTGAAGTTGAAAGCCGTAATGGTATCCTTCATGTAATGAATGATGGACTTAAGGTTGATTGGCTGGAATAACATCATATCAATCCTTAGGAAAGTCATGATGAGCTTCTTGTCGCCATTGTATGAATGTGAATGTGAATTAATATATGAGAACAAGGCTAGCACCGAGTGAATAATGTAAGGGAAGTAGTTCTAGTTAAATATTAGGCTAGAATACAAAGTAACCCCTTATTATTGATTAACCATGTGCCTACATGGGATGTGTCCAAGTTCTACCATTGGCAAGTAGAACAACCTCATCGGAGTAGGATAGAACTCCGGATTCCATGTTTTTCTACCATGGTTTATGTCGGTTATTGCCTATTCTTATCATATGGGATACCTATTAGCATTAGATAAGTTCTATGAAGTTTAGGTGGTGATATGGGACGCTATCTAGACATTGCACAATAGGCTTTGAAGGTGTTAGTAAGAGTCCCTAGGTCTTCTTCAAGACCATTACTTGAATGTCCTTATGTGATGATCGTCTCTTAAATAAACTATTGAACTAATGACTTATGTTAGAAAGTATGTAAATGAATGAGTACCTAATCTAAAGTGACTTAAGAATTCCTTAGTTAAAGTGTGAAGAGGGCGTATGGGATGATCTCTTCATGTCTTATCTATGGAAGTCTTGAGAATTACTCTAGTTGGGGAAGTTGGTTGTTATGTTTGACATGATCTAAACTTAGGAAGTCTTAAGTATTATTTAGGTAACCTTGAAGAGGGTGTATAGGCATTCTCTTCTAGGAGTACTTAAGTAAGTCTTTTGATAGCCTTGGAAGGGGATATTGTCATATTATGTATGTCTTGTATGTTGGTGTATTGTAGGTTTGTATGTGTCTCATTATAAGTATCCTTGAGGATCGTTTAGGCACATTTAGAGAGGGTGAATGGGCGGTCTCTCTTTGTGTGACTTAAGTGAGGCTTAGGATAGCTTTAGTGAGAAGACTACATGCTAGTAAGTGTCAAAAAGGGGGAGTGAAAGCACTTCACTGTAACAGTGAAGCAATTCACTCTACAGTGAATATGGGTTACTAGGAAGTGACTCCTAAAAATGTGATATTTGGTTTAAATGTTATCTTATGTATTTCTAATTTTATAAATGTTGTTCTTATGATTATATTGTGATATTTAAAAGAAAAGTTGCATATTTCCAATAAATGTCCATTTTCATGATTTTATGCATTATGCCATACTTAGTACATGTGGTTATACTAATTTCATTCTTTTATCTATCTCTATAGTGGTTGGTAGGAGAATTTGGGAAGAAAGACTTGGATCATAGCATCGTTCAAGAGAAGTTGAAGTATGTCCCTATTTGACTCGAGGGAATATATGTCTTTTATGTTTCTTATTGAAGTATTGTAATAGACTTATTAGTACTATATTTTCTATTTCGTATGGGCAGTGTCCCAAGTATTCTCGTGTCTTAAGTTTGATGAGATTGAGACTTAGTATTTCCTATTACTTTTATATGAAAGAGTTTTAAATAATATGAAATGTTTTTGTGAAAAGTTTTAATTCCGCAGTACCTTTCACTATGTATATGCAAAGAATGTTATGAAAGGGATTGTAAAAGACCTTCGAGAGGTTGAGTACGCCGGTTACAATCCGAAATTTGCCCTAACTTCTAGGGTGTGGTCTTGTGATGTGACAAGCATGGTATCAGAGCATAGGTTGTGAAAGTAGTCTTAGGAATCAAAAAGTCTCATCAAGTCACGTCTAGTAGAGTCTCGACCATCAGTGTGAGTCACGACACATCTATCGGCGAGAGGCTATAGGATGATAGAGTTTCCCTTCTTTTCTTCTCCTATGTCGTGCGGTAGAGTAAATCTTATGAGTATCCTTCTCAATGTGTTTCTATGAGATGAATACTAGAAGGATGGCCGCTAGAAGGTTGGAAGAGGAAAGTGTGAATAAGGAAGTTCCTCCTCAAGTTGAGCAAGTTGACCAAGTTCCTCAAGATGGGCAAGGAGTACAAGGTGATAAAGGTGCTCAAGTGCCTCAGCAAGGTGATCATGTCCCTAATTTGGAAGGAGGTAATGAGGTTCCAGTGGTCCCCCTGGAATTAACTAATAGGGAGATTAGAGAGGCTTTGATTGCTTTAACCCGAGCCGTGACTACTCAAGCGAATTTGAGTGTGGTGCCTACGGTGAATGTTGTGAGAGCACTATGACCTCTAGGTTGAGAGACTTTGTGAAGATGAATCCTCCTATCTTTCTTGGATCTAAGGTGGGAGAGGATCCCCAAGAGTTCCTTGATGGAGTGTACATGGTGTTGAGTGCTGTGGGGGTTACATCTTGGGAGAAGGAGGAGTTGGCTTCGTATCAATTGAAGGATGTTTCTCAAACTTGGTACACTCAATGGAAGGATAATAGGCCGGTGGAGTCGGATCCTATTGAGTGGGAAGAATTTAAGGAAGCTTTTCTAGGTAAGTACTTTCCCCCGAGAGAGGAGAGAGGTTAAGGTAGAGGAGTTCTTGAGACAACATGAGTGTTGAGGAATACTCTTCGAAGTTCTAAATCTTGTCTAGATATGCACCATCCCTAGTGTATAATCCAAGGGATGAAATAATTTGTTTTGTGATGGGTGTCGCCAATCTAGTGAGGGAAGAATATAGTACGGCTATGCTACATAATGATATGACCTTCGCTAGACTCATGGTGTATGCACAATCAATTAAAGAGTTTAAACATAGGAGGATGTAAAGAAACTTGAAAAGGAGTGGTGCAAGTGATCATGTGCAACTTAGGTTCAAAAAGAGGGTTAACACTGAAGATGAATCTAGGAGTGCTAAGTTCAAGATTGAGAAAGGAGGTAGCTCTCAAAATGGCAAACCTACATGTGTCAGTTGTGGCAAGAAACATTACGGTGAGTGTCTATTGGGTACCGGTAGTTGATTTGGATGTCGAAAAGATGGGCACAAGGTTAGAGATTGTCCTAATATAGATGGTAGAAGGATTCTCCTAATGTTCCAAAGGATAATGTTCAAGCAACGAGGCATTTTTATGCACTCCGGTCTAGAGGTGAGAAGCCGGATGGCGATGATGATGAGGGTAAGTCCTTGTAATTCTCTTTCTAGTGATATGAGTTCCTTCTAAGTGGGGGGTATGGTTATAGATGGGATAGAAAGTCCTAGAAGGTTGTTGAATGTGCATGGTGTTTTAGGAGTTCGGTTGAAATTGAATTTCACTAACTTCTTGCATTGTGTGCTTTATGAAGCCTTGATCATGTTGTAAAATGTGTTAATATGATGTTACCTTGCATATTAGCATGTTTATATCATGAATTACCTAAGAGTTGCATTTTTGAAAAATTTGCAAACATCACTGTAAGGGTACTACCTGCTCACTGTTAAATTTTTGGAAATTTGACTAATTGATTCTTTGATCTAAAATTGTTGTAATGTGGTTAGAACTAATTTTTATGAGTGTAATAATGAGTATAAAATGAGTTGTTGCTATTTCGAATGAAGCATGTGAGTTTTGTAACATAGTGAGTTATATAAGTTATTCTAGTTTCATGTTGTGTTGTGAATCTCTTGACTAGTTAAAATTGATGTTTTCTTCTTGGTTACGTGTTATATAGTATGGTAATGATCTTCTAGTTGAGTCTCTATTCTTGCAAGTGTTCGGAGAGTGGCAAGTGTCATTCGAGGACGAATGTTGTCCAAGTGGGGGAGAATTTATGATTCTGAAAATTACTTAGGTGAAATAGAGCCTAACATTGTTGTAATGGTGGTTTAATGTCCTAACTGGCCTATAATAATGTATAGAGTCATTATCAAAGAGTTTAGGTGCATTGGAAGTCAAACGTCAAGGGACGACCAAGACGTTCGACGACTTAGTCACCTAAGTGCCTCATCTGTGGTTCTATGTGTTTATGAGTGACTCATGATGTTTTAGAGTACTTAAATGAGTTATTATGGTATATATAAACAGTGTGTCAAGTTTCGGAAATATTGGAGGTCAAACGTCCATGGCGTTCCAAATATGTGCCTTGAAATGACCTTGTGTGTCTAGGCATGTTTCGTCGAGTTTTACGTGTTTGTTTTTGGTGAAATTCATGTGAGAGGTCCTAAAATCATATACAATAATGTTTGGGTTTGAAACGTCCGGAAAAACATCCCCAATTACCATCCAAGTGACCTTGAGGAAGGACGAAAAGTTAGTGCCAAGGCTGCCAAAGCAGCCCAAAACACAGAGTCAATCGACGCCCGGTGGGTCAATCGACGCCACGTTGGTTGGGTCTCATCGATTGGGACTTAGACTATGAGAGAAGATACCAATGTTGAGTCTCTGAACCAAATGACGGGAGGACAAAATGGTCTGTTTGTGGACAAACGGTCTGTCGACTGCCCAACCGTTGATTGTGTTGTTACCCTGCGCAGCTTCACTGTTAAATGAGGGGTGATGTTGTAATTTCACCCCATTTCCAAATAGAAGGTCTTGCGGTTACCTAAGGGTCTTTTGGGTGTTTTAAATGTGTATTTAAGTCTTTAACACTTAGAAGATTTCATTCTTCAAGATCAAAACCCCCAAAATCCCTTAGAAATTCCTTAAGACTCCATTGAAGCCAAAACTCAAGGAAGAGCTTGGATTTGAGATTTGAGTGAAGATTCTTCATCAAATTGGAGTATTCTCTTCATTTAGGTATGGTTTTTGATCCTTGAAACTCGTTTCATCAAGGAGCCCAACTTTCAAAGATGTTTTCTAAAGTTTTCAAAAGTTGAATTGACATATTTCATGATCTACCAAGGGTTGTTGCATTAATGGTTTTTAATCATTGAATAGTGATTTAATTGTTGTTATTAATATGATTTTAACTAAATAACCTATGAACCCATGTAATTGATGAACCCTAGTTCTTGACTAATTTATGGGTTACTTGATATTGGTTTAATGCTTATGAATTCTAGTGTAGTTTCTTATGGGCTTTCTAATGATGTAAGAATTGTATTCAATTGATGTATAATTGGTATTATATTGATAAATCTATAATGAATTGACTTATATTTCATTGAGTATTATAATCATGTATTGAATTTATGTTCATGGCCATGGGTAAGGGCTTTATGATATTGAATTGGTTGTTTTGGCATTGGATTGAAGTATTGAGGATGAAGTGGTGGTATGCTGCCCTATTTTCCTTTATTTAATGTTAATTAGACTTAAATTATGTTGTGATTGGATTGGTCCACTTATGGTGGCGGTGTTATGTGAATTGATGTGGCCTTGTCGGCGTTATTTTAAGTATTATGATGATCATGACCTTGTCTGCACTACTTGAAGTATTATGATGATTTGTGTAGTTGATTATGTGAAGTATGATCATATCTACCTATATGAGAAGTACTGTGAAATTATGTGTTCTTCTATTGATGTTAGCTAGGTGATCATGTTAGACTAATGACTATGAGTTATGTGAAGTCTTACAGTTGAATACATGATTGTTCTTACTTGACTATATGAGTCTATAATAGTTATATTGATGATGATATAGTAGTGTATAGTATGTCTTAAAGATGATAATGGTTTTCCTTATGTGCTTCTAGAATAACATGTAATATGTGCTAAAGTGAAGTATGTTGTGTCTTGTTTGGGTACACTTTTGTCCCTTACTTGATGCATGTATCATAATGAATATGTGTTTTCTTGACTTAGGAAGCTATAAAGTCTTAGTCTTGTATGTATGAATGTTAGGTGAGACCTTGAATGATGATAAGAGGGTCCTTTATGTGAAACCTTGAATCTAGTAATAAGGTTATGAAACTTGAAATCGAAAGCCGTAATGGTATCTTTCATGTAATGAATGATGGACTTAAGGTTGATTGGCTGGAATGACATCATATCAATCTTTAGAAAAGTAATGATGAGCTTCTTGTCGCCATTGTAAGGTAGCACTAGAGGACCTCTTTGGTAGGGTAAATGTAATTGGGTTATGAACTTGATATGGAACCCCTTTGTATGAACCCTAATGTGAATTAATCTATGAGAACGAAGGCCAGCACAAAGTGAATATGGTAAGTGAAGTAGTTCTATTTAAAGTATGAGACTAGAATACAAAGTAAGCTCTTCTTATTCCTTAACCTATTTCCTACATGGGATGTGTCCAAGTTCTACAATTCGCAAGTAGAACAACCTCATCGGAGTAGGATAGAACTCCGGATTCCATGTTTTGCTACCATGGTCTATGTCGGTTATTGTCTATTCTCATCATATGAGATACCTATTAGCATTAGAGAAGTTCTATGAAGTTTGGGTGGTGGTATGAGACGCTATCTAGACATTACACAACAGGCTTTGAAGGTGTTAGTAAGAGTCCCTAGGTCTTCTTCAAGACCATTACTTGAATGTCCTTATGTGATGAACGTCTCTTAAATGAACTTATGAACTAATAACTTATGTTATAAAGTTTATAATTGAATGAGTACCTAATCTAAAGTGACTTAAGGATGCCTTAGTTAAAGTGTGAAGAGGGCATATGGGATGATCTCTTCATGTCTTATCTATGGAAGTCTTGAGAATGACTCTAGTTGGGGAAGTTTTTTGTTATGTTTGACATGATCTAAACTTAGGAAGTCTTAAGGATTATTTAGGTAACCTTGAAGAGGGTGTATGGGCATTCTCTTCTAGGAGTACTTAAGTAAGTCTTTTTATAGCCTTGGAAGGGGAGATTGTCATATTATGTATGTCTTGTATGTTGGTGTATTGTAGGTGTGTATGTGTCTCGTTATGAGTATCCTTGAGGACCGTTTAGGCACATTTAGAGAGGGTGTATGGGTGGTTATTTGATTTAAGTGAGACTTAGGATAGCTTTAGTGAGAAGACTACATGCTAGTAAGTGTCAAAAGGGGAAGTGAAAGCACTTCACTGTAACAGTGAAGCAATTCTCTGTACAGTGAATATGGGTTACTGGAAAGTGACTCCTAAAATTGTGATGTTTGGTTTAAATGTTATCTTATGTGTTTCTAAGTTGATAAATGTTGTTCTTATGATTATATTGTGATATTTAAAATAAAATATGCATTTTTCCAAAAAATATCCATTTTCATAATTTTTCCAAGACTTGGATCATAGCATCGTTCAATAGAAGTCGAAGTATGTCCCCATTTAACTCGAGGGCATATATGTCTTTCATGTTTCTTATTGAAGTATTGTAGTAGACATAGTAGTACTATATTTCTATTTCGTATGGGCCGTGTCCCAAGTATCTCGTGTCTTAAGTTTGATGAGATTGGGACTTAGTATTTCCTATTACTTTTATATGAAAGAGTTTTAAAGACTATGATATGTTTTATTGAAAAGTTTTAATTTTGCACTACTTTTCACTATTTATATATGCGATGAATGATATGAAAGGGCTTGTATAAGACCTCCGAGAGGTCGAGTACACCGGTTACAATACAAGATTGTGCCCTAACTTCTAGGGCATGGTCTTGGGATGTGACAAGTACGGCTAGAACGGTGCATCTTGGCACGATCACGTGGCTTAGGCGGCGGCTCAGTAGGCGCTGTGAATAGTGCAGCAAGGACAGTGTCCTCCGATATCTCGAAGGGTGCAGTCTCGGGATCAGTCCCCCTCATCTCCAGAATGTTGTCTACATCTGCCCGCAAACTCGCCACAGACTCCTGAAGAGTAGTTAAGTAAATGGTGGGGGCTGGGTGTGCAAGAACTTGCAACTCAAATGCATCAAGGCACTAGTGAACCGCCAAAATCTTCTGCTCCGTCTTCTTGGCCACCCTCTTCTTAATCAGGTCCTCAGCCTCGGCGATGGACTTTTGGATTTAAGGATGTATGCGATGCATCAGGGTGGCCATCCAGGCCTCTAACTTCTGGACCCTCACCAAAGGGACCAGTGTTGTAGATGGTGGAGTATACCGGAAGGCATTGGGTGCTATACTAGCGGCATGGGAGGAATCGTCCGGGGTGGTATCAGCAGGCTCTGAAGAGGAAGGGTCAGCCCCATGGGCTAACTCTACCGTGTCCGCCAAGTTCTCACTCAGCGGCTGCAACTCAACTCTAGGCCCTCTCCGCGATACCGCTACATTGGCCTCATCCCTGATGAGACCTATATCAATTGTGCTTAACGGAGTGCGGAGTGTATCACATTACCAAACGGGCACTCTGGCATCCCTGCATAGATGGAAGATCAGACACGTGAACGGGTAAGTAGTAGAGGACTTTGAAATCCCTCTCGTGTATCACTGTGATCAATAACTTTGCGAAGTCGATCTCCATACCAGCAACCAAGGCTGCTACCAATACTGCTCTATCCCATGTAAGAATATTATCTGCACTCGTATGTGTTAGGCGGTGGTGGACTAGCAGCCAAAAAACTTAGATGTTAAGGTGAGGTTGACCTTTATGATCATCCCTATTAGGTCAAACACCCAATCTGCACCCTCACCGTCGATGGATAGGTGCTGAGCAAGCCATATCTTACCTTCCTCTCTCTGCTCCACCGTCCTCTAAAACTGGCCTTTTTACCATATCCCACCCGTAATCAAACTCCAAAGTCATGTGAGCCCGAGTAATATCGGTGGAGGTGTCATAAATGAAATGGCGGATGGTGGCTGGACAAATATCCACCAGGTAGCCATGAACGAGCACTGTGGTGAGCGGGTCCTGTTTGGTGCGTCTCGCCCGCCTATCCAAAGAACATCTGAGATTCGCCACATAGGAAGCGTAGAACTCTTGAACAATCTACTCGTTATACGTCCCCAGACTCCTAGCCATCCACTCGAGCCTATAGAGGGTGAACAATCTCTGCACATAAGGTACTGTGTGAAGACTCCTCGTAAGAACTCTACTCTCGACCGTCACCAACCGGGTCATCACCCCCTTGTCATTTAGAACCTTGGCGTCCCTGTATACCTGATATTAATCATCTACGCACAGCCAAATTGGATCCTCAGCAATCGGTGCAAGGACATCTGCCTGGGGTGCTGGGTAAGACTCCGAGCTAGTAGCCTCATCAGACGAGGCTTGGCAAGCAGGTTCCTCTTATTGAGTGGCTCCATGTGATACAGAACACTAGGCAGTGGCCTCATTCAACCCCTAAGCATGGTCCGACTCTGATCCGGATGCAGCTTCGGAGCAATATTCTCTTTTAGAACCCGAGGCAGACCCAGATGGAGTGCCAGTCAGTGTGCGTTCCTCATCAGACTGTGAGGCAGTGACTACGCCAGAAACCACCTTCTGGGTGTACCCCAAGTGGCTCGTGCAGCTGGTGTAGCGGTGCTGGTGCCTGGGGGACTACTCGGGATCCCTCTCATTGTTGGATGTTCCAATCATCCGATGTGATGGTGCCACAAACTTGGACCTGCACTTGAAATAAATGATGTTCGGTTTGAGAGCTATATGTACAAGTAAAGCAGTTTTTAGTCTCATAGCAATATTACAACGCACTCGAAAAAACAAAACAAACAAAGCAAACAAAAAGCACATTCCAGTTCAAACCTGCACTACTAGTTGATGGGCACTATCTATAGGCCATCAATTATTCAATGGACCGTCGATAGGGTCCGTCAGGTGACACTTAGAATATATTCAACTTACTCAAATCTTCTGACCTATCAGTTTGAAATGAAGAACGTGCAGAACGGCCCATCGATCAATAGACGAATTGTAGTCCACTTCCGTCGTCTAACAGTTAGCATAATTTTTAAAATCAAACAAAACATAATCTATGAATAAAATGATGGACGTATAAAATGGCCCGTAGATCAATCGACGGACCGTAGTGCACTTCCATTGTCTCAGACTTGGACATATTTGGGGTGGTCAAATCATGGACCACATCGATGGCTCGTCGATCTTTCGAGGGTCCGTCGATGGGGTCTTGTGTTATTGGTCTGAGACAAATTTCTGTCCATTTTTCAAACTCTACTGTAAGACCTTGAAAATAACCTAGGTTAACTAGAGCTTAACATGTTGGTTATGGTGGTCTAAGGTCCTTAATAAGTTTATTATGCTGTTTAGAGGCAGTAGCTAAAGTATGATGTGTGTTGGAAGTCAAACGTCAAGGGATGACTAAGACATTCGACGACTAAGTCACCTAAATATCTCTTATGTGGTTCTATGTGTTTATGTGTTTTTAATGGTATTTTAAGGTTATTAATTGATTTATTATAGCATGTATAGGCAGTTTGTCATGTTTCAAGAAGTTTGGAGGTCAAACGTACAAGAACGTCCAAGGCGTTTGAAATATATGTCTTGAATCAAACTTGTGTGTCTATGCATGTTTCGTTGAGTTTTATGTGTTCGTTTTGTATGAAATTTATGTGAGAGGTGTTAAACTCATAGACGATCGTATTTGGGTTAGAAACGTTTGGGAAATTATCCCCAAGGACCATTCAAGTGTCCTTGAGGAAGGACCCGAAATTGGTGTGCAGGTTGTCCAAGGCAGGCCTTGGCGACGGAGCAGTCGACGGCTCGTTGGCCTGATGACGCCCCGTTGCAGGGTGTCGTCATGGGGGACTTGGCCATGGGTGAAGGAGAAAGCCTTGGCCAGCTTCTGTAACCAGCGATGGATGCCTGTGATGCCCCGTCAAGGGCAGGCGTCGAGTGGGCCTGTTTCCTGCGCAGAGTTACTGCCTAGTCACGGGGTGAATTGTAAATTCACCCCACTTGAAAATAAGAGTTTAGGCGGTTTATTAAGGGTCTTTTGGGTATTTTAACTGAGTATATAAGTGTTAAACACTTAGAATAATTCATTCTTCCAAAAACAAAACCCCAAAATCCCTTAGAAATTCCAAAGACTCCATTGAAGTCCAAAATCAAGGAAGAGCTTGGTGTGACGTTTTGAGTGGAGATTCTTCATCAAAGTGAATAATTAGCTTCATTGAGAGATGACTTTTCATCCTTGAAACTCTTTTCATCAAGGAGCCCAACTTTCAAAGATGTTTTCAAAGTTTTCAAAAGAGGAATTGTCCAATTTCATAATTCTTCCATGGGTTCTTGTATTAAAGGTTTTCAAACGTCTATTATGGATTATATTGATGTTATATTGATGATTTTAACCTAAACTACCTATGAACCCATGAAATTTATGAACCTAAGATTTTAACTAAATTATGGGTTACTTGATATTGGCTTAATGTTGATGAATTCATGTGTAGTTTCTTATGGGCTTTCTATTGATGTAAGAATTGTGTTCAACTGTTATCAATTTTATATTGGAGTTTTGAATCTATATTGAATTGGGTTAGATTTCATTGATTTCTATAATTGTGTATTGAATTGGTGTTCATGTCCTTGGGTAAGGGTCTTGTGTCATCAAATTGAGTAAGTTGACTTGAATTGAAGTGTTGATGATGGAATGGAGGTATGCTGCCCCATTTTCTCTACTTTGATGTTAATTTTACTTCAATTATGTTATGATTGGTTTTGTCCACCTTTGGTGGCGGTGCTATGTGAATTGATGTGGCCTTGTCAGCGTTATTTTCTTGTACATTGATGATCATGTCCTTGTCGGCACTACTTGAACTTATATGGCTATTTGTGTAGTTGATTTGATGATGTATAATAATATCTACCTATATGTGGAAGAATGTGCTAGACTATTGATGCTATCTAGTTAATCATGTTGTGCTTTGACTATGTGTTGTGGTGTAGTCTTAGAGTTGATACATGATTATTCTTAATTTGGCTATATGAGTCTAAAATGGTTAAGTTGATAATGTTAAGGTAATGAATAGTTTGACTTGATAAGGTTAAGGATCATTTCTTAGAGTCTAAAAGAAGATAGGCTATATGTGTTAAATGAAAGTATGTTGTGTCTTGTTTAGGTAGAATTGTGTCCCTTACTTGATGCTTAAGTGAATATGTGATGTCTTGACATAGGAACCTAAAGGGTCTTAGTCTTGAATAAATGAATATAGGTGAGACCTTGCATGATAATACGAAGGTCATTTATGTGGAACCTTGAACTAAGTGGTAAGGTTATGAATTGTGAAGTAGTTAGTCGTATTGGTATCCTTCATGTAAAGAGTGATGGACTTAAGGTTGATTGGCTGGAACGGCATCATATTATACCTTAGGAAAGTCGTGATGAGCTTCTTGAAGCCATACTGTGATAGCCCAAATGGACATTGCTTTGGTAGGGTAAATGTAATTGGGTCATGAACATGATATGGGACCCATTTATATGAAACTTAATGTAAATTGATCTATGAGAACTAAGGCTAGAACCAAGTGAGTATGGTAAAGGGAAGTAGTTCCAGTTAACTATGAGACTAGAATACAAAGAAGCCCTTCATATTCCTTAACCATGTGCCTACATGGGATTTTTATGTTCTACCATTGACAAGTAGAATACCTCATCGAAGTAGGATAGAACTTTGGATTCAATGCTTTGCTACCATGGTCTATGTCGGTTATTGCCTATTGTCATCATATGGCATACCTATTAACATTTGATAAGTTTATGAGGTTTAGGTGGTGGTATGGGACGCTACTTAGACATTGCACAATAGACTTTGAATATGTTATGTGGAGCTCCTAGGTCTTGTCTAAGACCATTACTTGAATGTCCTTTATGTCATGTATGTCTTCTAAATGAACTAATAAATTAACGACTTATGTTAGAAAGTATGTAAATGAATAAGTACCTAACCTAATGTAACTTAAGGACTCCTTAGTTAAGGTGTGAAGAGGGCATATGGGATGATCTCTTTATGACTTATCTTTGGAAGTCTTTAGTATGACTACAGGTAGGGCAAAAGGCTTGGTGTTGATTACATGATCTAAGCCTTAGGTAGTCTTAAGAAATATTTAGGTAATCTTGAAGAGGTCACTATAGACGTTATCTTCTTGATTTACTTAAGTAGGTCTTTTGATAGCCTTTGGAAGGAGAATGTCCTATCATTTATGTGTTGGTGGTTTAGTGAGAATGATTCTATCCTAGGGAGTCTATTGGATCTCTTGAGTGTGTGTGTAAGGGATTGTATGGGCGGTTGCTTCACAATCCACTCAAGTGAGACTTAGAGTCACCTTTGGTAGAAGAATCTTACATTGATGTTTATGATACATTGTAAGTGTGTATGTGACTCATTATAAGTAATCGTAAGGGTCGTTTAGGCACATCTAGAGAGGGTGTATCGGCGGTCTCTCTTTGTGTGACTTAAGTGAACCTTAGGATGACTTTAAGTGAGGGAATTACATGCTAGAAGATGTTAAAAGGGAAGACTAGGACTTCACTGTAACAGTGAGTGGACTTCACTGTACAGTGAAGTGCTCACTGTAAAGTGAGCTCTAAATTTATGATTTCGTTTTTAATGTTGTCTTATGTGTTTCTAAGTTGTTAAATGTTATTATTGTGATTATAATATGATTTATAAAATGAAAAGATGCATATTTCCAATAAATTCCATTTTCATGATTTTTATGCATAATGCCATACTTAGTACATGTGGTTGTACTAATTCCACGCTTTATTTTCTATGTATAGTTCTTAATAGGTGAAGAGCTTTGGGAAGAAGACTTGTACAAGGATATCGTTCAAGAAGAGTTGAAGTATGTCCTCATTTGACTCGAGGGCATATATGTCATTTTATATTTCTTTAATGAAGTTTTGTAATAAACTATTAGTAATATGTTTTAAATTAGTATGGGCTGTGTCCCAAGTATTATCGTGTCTTAAGATGATGATCGAGACTTAGTGTTTTCCTATTTCTACTTATATGAAAGAGTTTAAAGACTTCTATATTGTTTTATGAAAAGTTTTAATTCCGCACTACTTTTCATTATGTATATGCGATGAATGATATGAGTGGCTTGTCTTAGACCTCACAGAGGTCGACGACGCCGGTTACAATCCAAGATTGTACCCTAACTTCTAGGGAATGGTTTCGGGTTTTAACATCTACATTTTTACTCCTTTAGACGCACAAAAGTTTACACAACACATAGCAACAATAAAAAGAAGATTTCTTCATTCCTAGAATTTTGATTTCACAATATTCATTCTCTAATTCATCGATGCTACCAAACCCTAAGCCGAAAAGTCTATCATTACAAACACATTTTAAATAGAATTCATAGCAACCCAATCACTTTGTATCATTCCAAGAGAAACTTAACACAAGTTTCAACAATGTATGAAAGAGAATTTATAAAAACAAAGGGAATCGAAATACCTTATGATCGTAGTGGAGTAATGGAAGAGTGATCCTTTCAACAACCTACGTGCCCGACTTGAACACCGACCGAAGAAGGCAATGGGAACAAAGTTGAATTTTGGGAAGAAGAGGGTTTTGGGAATTTGAAAGAATTTGATGGTTATGGAAGGGGGAAATATGATGTTTTATGAGAAAGGAAGGAAATAAGGGAAGATAAACAGTTGGGGAAAGAATTTGAAAAGATTTTGGAGGCTAATCAACGGTTTTAACTTTTAAAAGTACTGATCGGGCTGGGTCAGTTCATTGGTACTTTCGACCAACAAAACCCCGTCGACGGTCAGTAAGTCAGTCGATGGACCATCGATTGCAACAACTTAGAAAAATTTTGAAACATACCTGGATCTACGGATATCATCGACGGTCCATCGATTGAGCGACGACCTGTCGATGGTGTCCGTAGATGAGTCCACCATACCATTTTCTGCAGAATTTTAGTTTTGGTCCCTGCACATGTAACACCCATTAAACTATTATTTTTGTGTTTTTTTCAAGACACTTTTCATACACGGACCATAAACTAATCTTTAGCCAACACTAATAAAAAAAGCATAAGGATGAGCAAAACAAAACAAAACAAGAAAATGTGACTATTCCTACAATGAAAAGAAAAAACCTATTCTTGGCTAGAGGATACACCTTGGGTTGCCTCCCAAGAATGGTTTGATTTAACGTCGCGGTACGACGCAAGATCCTTGATTACTCAGACTTCATTAAGGTGATATGCCTCAACCACTTCATGGACACTTTCCGCTTAACACTGGTAGATCTTAATCCTTTGCCCGTTGACAGAGATCTTTGCACCCTCCTTGTTCTCCAACTCAACCACTCCATGTGGAAACACTTTAGTGATGAGGAATGGTCCCGTCCACTTGGATTTGAGTTTGCCCAAAAACAAACGTAGCCTAGAGTTGAATAGAAGCACAGAGTCCCCAACCGCGAATTCCCGCTTTTAAATCTTTTGGTTGTGGTACTTCTTCATCTTCTCTTTGTAGATGGATGAACTTTCATACGCTTTAAGGAGAAATTTTGAGCTCATTCAACCCCGTTAGCCTTTGTTCCACCGCTTCGTCCAATCCATCTTAAGTTTCTTCATTGCCCACATAGCTTTGTTATCTAACTCGATTGGCAAGTCACAAGCCTTCCCATATACATGTTGGTATAGAGACATGCCTATGGGGGTCTTGTATGCAGTCCGGTAGGCCCAAAGAGCTTCATTAAGCCTCCTTGACCAATTAATTGGACACCTAAACTAGCCCACTAGTTTATGGATGATACGGAGTGGCCACATTGTGGCAAATCCGATATTTCTCCAATATCCCTTTGAACAACTTATTAGAAAAGTGAGATCCAACATCACTTATAATGGCCCGAGGTGTGCCAGATCTGGAGAAGATGTTCTTTTGCAAAAACGCGGTGACACTGTTCCCTTCAATGTTAGAAAGCGCTATAGCTTCCACCCATTTTGACACGTAGTCCACTGCCACAAGTATATACTTGATCCGATGTGAACTCACAGACCGGCCCATAAAGTCAATGCCCCATACATCAAATAACTCGATCAGCAGAATGGGATTTAAAGGGAGATCTTTCCTACTTCGAAATTCCTTCATCTCGTTGGCACCGGTCACATGCTTTTACAAACTCTTGAGCATCTTGGTGAATGGTTGGCTAGTAGTAACCACACTGCAAAATCTTATGCGCAGTACGGATTCCACTATGGTTCCTACCCACAGGCGAGGAGTGACACGCCTCCAAAACACTCAACTCTCAACTTCCGGTACACAACGATGTATGATCCCATCAGCACAACTCCGATATAAGTAAGGGTCATCCCAAAAGAACATTTTCACATCATACATGAACTTCTTCCTCTGATGGAAGGAAAAGTCCGATGGGACTACATCACTAGCCAGATATTTCGCAAAATCGGCGAACCATGGAATCAAATTATGAGAAGTGGCCAATACATGCTCATCAGGGAAGGTATCATAAATTTTAGCCTTTTAACCCAATTCTCGCATAACTTCATCCTCTAATCTAGAAAAGTGATCGGCAACTTGATTTTTATTCCCTTTTCTATGTTTTACCTCAAAATCAAACTCTTGCAATAATAGCACCCATCTAATCAAACGTGGCTTCACATCATTTTTTTCTATCAAGTACCTCAAATCGGAGTGGTCAGTACACACTATGACACAAGTGCCAAGCAAATAGGAGCAAAAATTTTCAAACTCAAATACCACTGCAAGAAAGTCTTGTTCAGTCACAGTATAGATCTTTTGGGCTTCATTCAGGGTCTTACTTGCATCTATGTCCCAATACCACAGCAAGAGCAACCCCACTAGCATCACACATTACCTCAAATGGCTCACTCCAATCTGGGGAAATAATAATGGGCGCGGACACCAACCTCTCCTTCAACTCTTCAAATGCTTTCGGACAGGATTCATCAAAATAGAACTTATATTCCTCCTCAAGTAATTTGCACAGAAGATGTGTAATTTTTGAGAAATCCTTAATAAACCTCCAGTAAAAGCCCGCATGTCCCAGAAAACTTCTCGCACCTTTTACAGAGATGGGTGGGGGAAGCCTCTCTATAACTTCAACTTTCCCTCGATCAACCTCTATCCCCTACTCCTAGATGCGATGGCCTAATACAATACCTTCTTTCACCAGAAAGTGACATTTTTCCCAATTAAGAACAAGATTTCAATCTTCACATCTTTTGAGAACCTCTACCAAGTGACTCAAACACCAATCAAAGAAGTCGCCAACAACCGGAAAGTCATCCATGAAGACCTCAATAATTTCTTCCACCATATCAGAGAATATCGAAATCATACATCTCTGGAAGTTGGATGGTACATTCCATAACCCAAAAGGCATCATGTTGAAGGCAAACATCCAATAAGGTCAAGTAAAATTGTTCTTCTTTTGATCCTCCGGGGCAATAGAGATTTGATTGTAACCCGAATAGCCATCTGTAAAATAGTACCATCATTTTCATACGAGTCTATCTAAAATATGGTCCAATAAGGGCATAGGTAAATGGTCCTTGTCTGTCTATGCATTGAACTTCTAGTAACCTATACAAACTCTCCATCCGATCACCAGCCTTATTGGAACAAACTCATTCCTCTCATTCAGCACTAGTGTCATTCCCCCCTTTTTCGGAACACACTAAACATGGCATACCCAACTACTATATGCAATAGGATATATGACTCCGGCATCCAACCACTTATTGATCTACTTCTTCACTACCTCTTGCATAGGTGGATTCACCATCTCTGGTGCTCAATACTTGGCTTGTGAACGGGCATGAGTTGGATTTTGTGTGAACAAATACCAAGAGGGATCCCAATAATGTCCGCAATAGTCCAACCAATGGCTCATTTGAACCTCTTCAAAACTTCCACCAGACACTCTACTTGTTGCACATTAAAATCTGCAACAATGATTACCGGTAAAGTGTCATCTCTATCCAAGAATACATACCTCAGATGAGGTGGTAGAGCCTTAAGCTCTAATTTTGTATCCTCCTCAATAGATGGTCTCACGGGTGGAGACTCGCGATGCTTCATATCTAACTCAAATTTCTTTGGTTTCAACCGATATTCATTTTGTTCAAGTGCCGCAACCAAAGACCCATAATCTTCAATACCATCACACTCAAAATTCATGATCACTGCCGCTAATGCCTCAACACCTAGGCGTTCTTTGATTTGTACCTCAGATATACTCTCAACCCTGTAGGATATAGAAGATACCGTTTGGAGATCACCACTCTGCTTCATGGACCTACAAATGTTGAATGTTGCTTCATTATTGTTCAACCTAAACTTCATATGCCATTTCTCCATATCAACCAAGGCACGACCAGTTGCAAGGAATGCCCCCCCCCCAAGAATAGTAGGAACTTCAAAGTCCACCTTGTAAGACCGCAAAATGAGATAGGGTTTCTAGAGCCTAAAATTTACGTCTTAAGGTTATAAGGTCCTAAAATGACTTATAATATGGTTTATAGGTAGTGTATAATGTTTGAGGTGATTTGGAAGTCAAACATCAAGGGTCGACCGAAATGTTCGACGACTAAGTCACCTAAATGTCTCGTATATGGTTCTATGTGATTATGTGTGATTCATTAGCTTATGAAGTCTTAAAATGGTTTTTAATGATGTAAAATGATAGTATAATAAGTTTTGACAAGTTTGGAGGTCAAACGACCAAGAACGTCCAAGGCGTTCGAAAAATAGCCCTTAAGACGTTCAACGTATCTCTTGATGGGGCTTCGCCTGTTTGGACGAGTTACAAGTGGTTATTTTGGGTGAAACTTTGTGGATTTTCTACAAATTTTTAAGGGTTGTGTTTACGTTGGAAACATCTGGGTACGACCTCTAAAGGGCCCCACAAGAGGTCCCACAAGAAGGACCCAAGGCTGGTCGAGACACTGCCCTAGCAGTGTCCATCGACGGACCAAACGACGGCCAGTTGGTCAGGTATCGTCGACTGGAAATTGCCTTGGGCAGGTCTCAAAACAATATATGGATAAGTACCAATCGACGGAGCCCTACGCACGGTCCGTTGACTGACCGACGCCCCGTAGGTGCCTCCGTCGATGGTAGCCTGTAACTTGCAGCTGCGTCTGTTTGAATTAAAGGGGTAAATGGGAAATTCACCCCACGTTCTAACCTGACCCCACATGATTTATTTGGTTAATTTTGGGTGTATTTAAGTGATCAAAAACGTGATCAACCCATTCCCAAACAAACTCACACAAATTGACCCTTTCCCTCCTAAAATATTCTCTCTAGAACCTCCATTGTTGTTCAAGCTCAAGAAAAGCTTGTAGATTGGATTATCATGGGTTCTTCACAAAGTTTTAGAGGTTTTCATGTAGATAAAAGTATGGTGATCCTTCATCTCTAAGTAACCTTTCACTTGGAGAGTTCTTCTCAATGTTTTCAAAGAAAGTTTATGATCAAAGTTCTTCTTCTTCAATCTAGCCATTGGTTCTTTCTAAAAATGTTTTGAATGATTAAATCATGATGAATTGAATGAAATACATTGGTTTGAATGTTATTTTAGTCCAATTGCATGATGAACCCATTCTCCTTCCTCAAATCGATTTAGCCCTTGCATGGGCATTGTGATCATGACTTATTATCGATTGAATTATGATGTTCTTACGTTGAATCACCTATATCTACTATTGTTTACATTCATTAATGTTGAATTGTATGTAATGGATCCATGAGGATCAATCTATGAAAATTTGAACATGTTTGGCTTAGTTTTACATAATTCACTGTAACATTGGCTTCTTAATGATCTAATGTGGAATTCGATTGTGTAGGGATGGTTGTGTCTACTGCCTTAAAATTAGATATTATTGATGAATTATAAATAAGTAATTTATGTTGATCAATGTCGATTAGCCTATGATTCTTCTCTTTTCCATTGATGTCTAAAGTAGAATGTTCACTGTGATCTAGTCGTTATGGCAATTGTAGTAGGATTTCGTATAGATTATACTATCTTTAACTACTGACTTATATTGATGATATTAATGGATTGTCGGTATAAATTCTTGATGATCAAAGAAAATGAATCTTGGCATGAATTGATCTAGGTTCTTCTAGCCTACAATTTGAATGTTGTAATGAACATTATGTGATCCTAATTTCTAGGGTAGATGAAGCATGATTTAGATTTTAATTATATCTATTTATCTACTGCCCTAAATGTATATTATTGATACATGATGATTTATGCGCAAGAATAGTGAAATTATTTGATGATCTATGCCTATCTATTCTCTAGAACCATGGTAATGTTTTGCACTAGTTATATCATGATCTTGTAGTGAATTGTACGTGGTTTCTTCTATGCTCAAAGTAAATTTACATACTTCCCTATTTATGAATTGTTGATAAACAAGGTGTATTGGTCAATGATGACCAAAGGGTAAGAAATTGGTAAGAATGCTTATCTCTTCTACTTTCTTTATAGTAATGTTGATGAATCCTTGTATGGCATTGTGTGGTATGGTCCACTTATGGTGGCGGTGTTTACTTTATTGTCATTATATATGTGTTGACCATGGCCTTGAAGGCAAATTGATGAACTTATGAACATGTGCTCATGATGATACTATGAGAAGTTTATGCCTACTTTCCTATTCTAGTTGTGATCTAGGTTGTATGGCTATTGTATATGCATGTGTAAATCCATATTAGGGTAAAGTATAGGTGCTGCCATTTATGTGTTAAAATAGTTAATAATCCATTAGCTATGTACCCCTATGTGAATGCATGAATAGTACAAGTTAGGAGTCTTAAGTGTAATATGAAGTTTACTCGTCTCCTATGTTATTGTGTGTTGTGTGCTCTATGCTTGATTAAGTATTATAATCTAAGAGGGTGGCTGCCTCAATGTGTTTTGATAGCCATTATGTGATCATGTGACCAATGTACACACACTCACACTTTATGCATATTTATAGGTAGTAAAGGTTCATAGTGTCTAATGAAAGGTAGCTCTCATATTCTCTAGTGTCTACTACAATGCATGTTAAGATGAAGTTTATGAAAGTATGATATGTGTTTTCTTAAATAGTATGACTTGATAGGTGTACTAGTATGGGCAAGGGTATGGGACATTGTCTATGCATTGCACATGTGTACCTTGATAGGATAGTTCCTAGGTTTGGTTTCTATATGCATAAATATGAATGTATGGTCATGTGTGATCTTAATGTGTTATGTGAAGGGTTTGCTCACATATATGTATACACACACACACATGAAAGATGATCTAGTGAATGAGAGGGTCCTTGATAGGGGTGACCAAGAATACTCTATAACTAGATAGGTGCTTGAATATGCTATAAGCATATGAGGAATGAATATCTTAAGCCTATATTTTATTATACTTTAATTAAAGACTTTTCAAAAAAGGGAACTTAGCTTAGCACCGAGTGAACTTTACAATGGGAGGTGATGACTTTTCATGAGGAGGAAAGTTTCACTCTATAGTTGCCCATGTGATGTTAACTTCTTTTTTATTTTGGAATGTGTCATCCTAGGGATTCCCATGAGAAGAGGCCCAATTACCACATGGTATGAAAAGGGACACCTAACTCTTAGTTCCATAAACTATGCTTGCCACATAGGATCTAGAAAGTGATATCACCTAATATGCTAGGATATATGTTAGTGTTCTACCTTGGCTAGGTAGGAACACCTTCCATTGGTGTAAGGATCTTTAACACAAAATTCAATGTTTAGCACCCATGGTCTTAGTGTCAGTTAAGGATGTAGTTTCCCTAAAGTAAAATTGACAATGGAAATAATGAAATAGGATCCTAACTAGGATGACTTAAGTAAGGCTACTTAGTATAGGTGGAAGTAATAAACCCATTAGACATTGCACAAGTGACTCCTTAGGAAGTCTTAGGAAGGTTACCTAATGTATATGATTATGTTTATGTCCATATGCATGACTTAGTAGTATTTGTACATTTGTTATGAAGATGTTCTTGATATGAATCTATATGATGTGATCTTATCCTTATGTGCACTATGTTGGTCTAAATGACTATATGATGAAGGACGTGTATTGACATGAATGAAATTGGCTTTACTTGTGATGTTGATGTATGAAGTGGTATGACTTGTTGTCTCATGAAGGGTCTACTAAGTATATGTGAGGTTATGGGTCTTCACATGTACATTGCAATAGTAGATTAAGATTGGAATTATGAGTAAGGTCTTATGAGGAACCATGTGAAGTAAAATAAGTATATGTGCATAATGTCCATTATGGTTTGCCTTAAATGTGTCTATGGGGTTCTATACTTTTATGATGGTATGTGTTGCCTTGTATAGATTGTATGTATGTTTTCTTAGTGATCTTAAGGTGATACCTTGCACCAAGTATCAATAGAGGGTTACTTGAGAAGTTAATGAATAAAAGGAAATTATCTCACTGTTAAGGTAAAGGTGGTTCAATGTAATATGACTTAAAAATGTAATAAATCCTATATGTGATCTTATGTAATGTTTGACTTTTGAATATGTTTATATGATGCATGTGAATGATATAAATGCCATTGGTTAAAGGTTTTATGGAGATTTACTCAAAAAGACATGAAGTATGATTTCAAGAAAATGTCCCTTTTAAATGCATGTTTTTTCATGGTTGCCATACTTAGTACATTCTTGTGCTAATCCCATTCTTCTCTACTTTTTACACAAAGTGTAGGTTATGGATGCTCAAAGGATGTCTATGATTGAGGAGCTTGATATGTGATTCCCAAACTCAAGGAAAGGGGTGCTTAAGTTCCAAGGATTCCCTACTAACGTCTTTAATGTAAAGTCTTTAAATAATGTATAGTTATGTAATGAGTCTTATGGGACGTGTCCCTAATGTACTCTAAAGTTATCGAGTCTAAGATGGCAACATGTATTATGGCTTATGTTTTATATAATATATGAGTTGAAGTTTATAGCATATGATGTGTTATGAAAAGCTTTAAATTTTCTGCTAAATTTACTATGTCAATGAGATGAATGATAACTATGGGCTTGTATAAGACCTCCGAGAGGTCAAGTAGGCCGTGTTACTTCTAGGGGGTGCTCCCCGGATGTGACAAATGTGGTATCAGAGCCATGTTTATAAAATGGTCTTAGATTCCCAAAAGTCTCATATTGCCACGTCTAGTAGAGTCTTGTATCATTGGTGGTGAGTCGAGACACATCAAATGGTACGAGAGGCTATAGGACGATAGAGTTTTCCTTCTTCATCATTCTCATATCGTTCCATAGAACTTAACTCTATAAGATCTCTCTCTTATGTTTTCTTGTCCGGTGGTCTTTTAGATGTGATTGCTTGAATGAGATTGTCTGTATGCTTGACGGACAAAAAGGTGAGTTAATGTCTAACTTGGTTTTATGATGTAATGAGTATGTTTGAAGGTGAATTTTGACATGTTTTGAAGATGGGATGCCATTTAAGGTTATGTATGAGACTTATGTGAAACGGAATGTTATGATTGAAGAATGTGTGTCATGATATGGTTAAAGCATGCTAGAAGTTATTATGGTTAAAATGAGCCATTTTGGAATGATGTGTTCCTGTATGGTTTTGCATGATGGTAGCCTAATACTATTATTTGAACTTGAAATGTTTAGTGACTACCTATGAAAGCATGCTACCCTAAGAATATGAAATTTAAGGTGTTCAATGTTTCCTTTTGTATACATGTGTTCCTTGATAAGTTGCCTAGTGTGGATTGGAGTCCTATATAGACTTGATCCTAGGTGTTATGATAATATGCTTGTCTTGGTGCAAGTTTTGTATATCATAATGACATACTTCTTACCATCAATTGCCTAAATGTTTCATTTTTGGAATTTGGAAGCATGGTCACTATAAAGCTAGGAAGCTTACTGTAATATTTTTGGAGAATCAACTAACTTTTTCTTTGATTATATGTTGTTACAATGTGTATAGAATTGATGTATATGAACATGATAATCAATGTAAAAAGGATATTTGCTATTTGGAATGAAGAATGAGAGTCTTATGGCATGATGATTCGTAGATTTGTTTCTAACTTCTTATTGTGTTTTGAGTCTCCTTGTTGTCTTCCCCTAATGAGATATGACCTTGGTGTATATTGTATTGTATGAACACCTTATGTGATTGAATGAGATGACCTAACTTGATAATTGTGGATGAATTGCCTAGGTGATAAGGCTTAGAGTACCTTGGTGTTCCTATGTTAACTTACTGTAAATCCTTCTAAAGTTGTAATCACTTTTAAGTGATGAAAAATGAAGGTTGTTAAGTTAAGATCTTCTTAAGTTTGGGTTAAATTTCTCTTAATTAGGTTTACCCTAAGTGGGGGATGGTGATGAAGTAGTAAGGTTGTAGATATTTTCTACCATTGACCTTTTATTTTGTCCTGAACTTTAATCTAATAAGTTTTTAGTAAGCTTGTTCATGAATAGAGTTTTGCATAAAGTACGAATTGCACGACCTTCATATGTTTGGTATGTATTGATTGAAATTACCTTAAAGATATTGTACATTTCCAAAGTGCATGAAGGAAAATTTTTGATAAAAAATCATGTTTTTTCATGTTGATTTGCATCTTGATATCATAGTTGTGTATTTGACTTCATGAGGTTAGATAATAAACATGGCAATAGTCACATGTGAGGTGTAATGTTTAGCCTTAAAATGAAAAGTTGAGTCTTTTTTAAATGAAATATGTGGAGTCTCTTGAAAATTATGTGACTTGTATGGATTAGAAAGTATGATTTTTGGCTCACTTTTGAAGAAAGAAAGCATGTTTAGCTAAGTGTTAATGTGTGTGCCTATTATTTTTGTTATTCTTCTCAAAATATGCTTACTGTGAAGGTGAGTACTATGTTAGAAATTGAAATCTTGTGAAATAACTTCCTATTTGTTATTATGTATTAGGTGTGAACTCATAATACATGTAGCTGTGTTGAGGAGAATAACACTTTTCCATGGACACCATTAAGCATAGTATGGTTGAGAATGACCTTGATGGCACTAGGTCTAACTAATGAAGATCTTTGTTGATGCAATTAACTCAAGTCTATGTGCATTGAAGTATGAGTGCCTACTTGTTTTGAGTATTGTTGAAATCTGCCTTTGTGTGTCCTTGCAAGATGATATCTTAATGAATTAAAGTGTAATGACCATGGTATGATTAGTAGAAGGATGTTCTTCCTATGAACATGATATGATCCTCTTTGATTAATGCATTAAGTGGGTGAGTGAATTGAAGTTTTGTTTGCTTGTGTACATTGAGTGCTAAAAGGTGTGAAGTGGTGTTCCTTTAAGCTTGGTGAATTAATTTCTATTTGATGATGTTATGAATATGATGAACTTCTCTATGATGGTTTGAAGTCCTTGTTGTGGTTAAAGTGTTCTAAGTGTCATTCGAGGACGAATGTTCCCAAGTGGGGGATATTGTAAGACCCCAAAATGAGATAGGATGTCTAGAGCCTAAAATGTTGTTCTTAAGGTTATAAGGTCCTAAAATGAATTATAACATGGTTTATTGGAAGTGTATAAAGTTTGAGGTGATTTGGATGTCAAACGTCAAGGGTCGACCGAAACGTTCGACGACTAAGTCACCTAAATGCCTCGTATGTGGTTCTATGTGATTGTGTGTTATTAATGAGCTTATGAAGTCTTAAAATTGTTTTAATGATGTAAAATTATAGTATAATAAGTTTCGAGAAGTTTGGAGGTCAAACGAACAAGAACGTCCAAGGCGTTCAAAAGATAGCCCTTAATACGTTCAACGTGTGTCTTGATGGGGCTTGGCCTGTTTGGACGAGTTACAAGTGGTTATTTTGGGTGAAACGTTTTTGGAATGTCTACAATTTGTTAAGGGTTGTATTTACATTGGAAACGTTCAGGTACGACCTCTAAAGGGTCCCACAACAGTCCCCACAAGAAGGACCCAAGTCTGGTCAAGGTAGTGTCCATCGACGGACCAAACGACGACCAGTTGGTCAACCAACGGCCCGTTGGTCAGGTCTCGTAGACTGGCACTAGTCTTGGGCAGGTATCAAGCCAATATTTTGCTAAGTACCAATCGACAAAGCGCTAGGTACGGTCCGGTTACTGACCAACGCCCCGTAGGTGCCTCCGTCGATGGTGGCCTGTAACTTGCAGATGCGTCAGTTTTAATTAAAGGGGTGAATGGCAAATTCACCCCACGTTCTAACCTGACCCCACATGATTTATTTGGTTATTGTTGGGTGTATTTAAGTGATAAAAAACGTGATCAACCCATTCCCAAACCAGCTCACACAAATTGAACCTTTCCCTCCAAAAATATTCTCTCTAGAACCTCCATTGTTGTTGAAGCTCAAGAACAGCTTGTAGATTGGATTCTCATGGGTCTTAACCAAGTTTTAGAGGTTTTCATGTAGATAAATGTATGGTGATCCTTAATCTCTAAGTAACCTTTCACTTGGAGAGTTCTTCTCAATGTTTTCAAAGAAAGTTTATGATCAAAGTTCTTGTTCTTCAATCTAGCCATGGGTTCTTTCTAAAAACGTTTTGAATGATTAAATCATGATGAATTGAAGAAAATACATTGGTTTGAACGTGATTTTACTCCAAATGCATGATGAACCTATGCTCTTTCCTAAAATCGATTTAGCCCTTGCATCGGCATTGTGATCATGACTTGTTATTGATTGAATTGTGATGTTCTTACGTTGAATCACCTATATCTACTGTTGTTTACGTGAATTAATGTTGAATTGTACGTAATGGATCCATGAGGATCAATGTATGAAAATTTGAACATGTTTGGCTTAGTTTTACATAATTCACTGTAACATTGGCTTCTTAATGATCTAATGTGGAATTCGATTGTGTAGGGATGGTTGTGTCTACTGCCTTAAATTAGATATTATTGATGAATTATAAATAAGTAATTTATGTTGATCAATGTCGATTAGCCTATGATTCTTCTCTTTTCTATTGATGTCTAAAGTAGAATGTTCACTGTGATCTAATCGTTATGGCAATTGTAGTAGGATTTCGTATAGTTTATACTTTCTTTAACTACTGACTTATATTGATGATATTAATGGATTGTGGGTATACAATCCTTTTGATAAAAAAAAGGAATCTTGGCATGAATTGATCTAGGTTCTTCTAGCCTACAATTTGAATGTTGTAATGAACATTATGTGATCCTAATTTCTAGGGTAGATAAAGCATGATTTAGATTTTAATTATATCTATTTAGCTACTTCCCTAAATGTATATTATTGATACATGATGATTTATGAGCAAGACTAGGGAAATTGATTGATGATCTATGCCTATCTATTCTCTAGAACCATGGTAATGTTTTGCACTAGTTGTATCATGATCTTGTAGTGACTTGTATATGATTTCTTCTATGCTCAAAGTACATTTAGCTACTGCCCTATTTATGAATTGTTGATAAATAAGGTGTATTGGTCAATGATGACCAAAGGGTAAGAAATTGGTAAAAATGCTTATCTCTTCTACTTTCTTTATAGTAATGTTGATGAATCCTTGTATGGCATTATGTGGTATGGTCCACTTATGGTGGCGGTGTTTACTTTATTGTCATTATATATGTGTTGGCCATGGCCTTGAAGGCAAATTGATGAACTTATGAACATGTGCTCATGATGATACTATGAGAAGTTTATGCCTACTTTCCTATTCTAGTTGTGATCTAGGTTGTATGACTATTGTATAAGCATGTGCCCGAAATCCTAAGACTTAACCGGGTGACACTAGCCGATTAGCTAACTAAAGAAACATCCTAGTACCTAACCTTGGATGGTCCAAAGGGATTGGTTATGGTCCTAACGACTTAGGGGTACTTTAGTAATTACCCTATGTCACTTAATTAATTAAATTATCAACTTTATTAATTAATTTAAAATCATGGTCAAACCTGAGACCCTTAGTCAAATGCTCTCCTACTTTTAGTCGATTTAGGTGAGGTGTTTTGGTAATTTAAGGGGAGGGACTTTTGGGTAATTCATGGGACGACTATATATTGATATTAGTTCAGTTTTAGACCACTTTTACACGTCACAAATCAGATCAAATGCAATTTCTCTCAATCTCTCAAAAACGCTCTCTTTTCCAAACTCCATTGAAGAACAAGAAAAGCTTAAGGAAGAAGACGAAGGTTTCAAAGTTTCCAATCAGATTTCATGGAATCTTCATCTATAAGGTATGGGTTTTTCACTCAAGGGATTCATTTAGCCAAGAGGTCCTTTCAAGATAAGTTTTCAAGAACTTTGAATACTAGGGTTTTTACTCTACAAAATGGATTTTCCTCGTAACCCTAGATTTATGATTTTCAATGAAAAGTACATGTTTTGTATATTTAATTTCGCACGAATTGTTGAGTAATTTATTGATAATGTTTGAATTTCGTGTGATACATGATCTTTCTCTAAGTGATGGTTTCGAATGGGTTGTTTCTAGTGTTTGATAATGTACAAACGTTAGGGTTGGAATTTAAGGTTTGAATGAACCCTTTAATAACCCGTTTACCTTGTTCTATGCTATGCATTGATCTTGTAAATGATTTAATGATTTTTTCTTGGTTATGCCATTGAGTATTTCACTATGTATGATTATGAATATTGCATGATGAATAAGATTCTTGGAAGCAAGAGGTAAGTCTTCTAAGTGTGATTACTCTTAAATGTTTATGTTAGCCTATAAACTATGATGCTATGTTATGAAAAGTATGTATGATGTTACTATGTGAAGATGCTGGGTTATGAACATGTAAATTGTGACATCATGATAAGAATACAAATATGCAAGTTTATGATACCTCTTGTATGCTTTACACAAGATGATTATGTTATGTTAATCTCACATATGAAAGGTTACGATGAAAGGACATTCTCATCAAATCTAAAAGAGCTCATGATCATGTTATACAAGGAGTTAATCTCCTCTGACCTATGATAAGTTTATTACAAAATAACTTAAAGGTTATTTCACGAATTGGACTTAAGCTAAGCACCGATGAACTATATATGGGAAGTGTCACTTCCCTAGTTGAAAGGTAGGTTCACAATAATTCTCATGAGATTGAAGCTTCCATGTAATGTGGAAATATTGGTCTCTAATACATCTCCTAGTTCTTGAACTATGTTTCCACCATAGGATACTAGCTAGTGGATCCACCTAGAAAGCTATGTCATGTTAGGTTCTAATTTGGCAGGTAGACCACCTCTTTTCGGTGTGGGAAAGACACTGGATTCCATGTTTAGCTCACATGGTCTATGTCGGTTAATGCAAATTTTCCCTTATGTAAAATGAAAGACAAGTAAATGAACGTTGACTAGGGTGACTTAAGGAGTTTGCTTAGTATAGGTAGGGGTATGGGACTCTACCTAGACATTGCACAAGTTGACTCTAAGGGAAGTCGTAGGAGATTGTTCTTATGTAATATGATAACGTGAAAGGTATGATGCTTATGATATATGATTTTACTCTTATATGAATATTGATCACTGTATGAATAAGTTATTTTGTTATATTGCTATATGAAGTGATGACTACTTATGTTACAAGTTACGTGAAGCAAGGCTTTACTTATGGTCTCCTATCTTATCTACTTGGTTATGTGGGGTTATGGGGCTTCACATGAGCATTGCACTTGTAGGTTGGGGATGGGATCATTGGTAAGTGTTTTGTATGTTATGTTTATATGATTTATTTAATATGAAATGTTAACATGACTCTATGAGAATATGTCTTTGATTATGATGATGCTTTAAGTGATGGAATCTTTAACTTGTATATGTTATACAGTATGTGCATTGAAGACTTTCATATGACTTAGTATGTTTTCTAAAGAGATGATAAATTATCCTTTTTCATGCATATCCCTATGTGTTATGTTCATATACCCATATTTAGTACATGTGGCGTACTAACCCCATTACTTTATATTACTACAACTGTAGGTTCCGGTCATTGAAGTTAAGCAGGTCAATTTGAAGAAGCTTGGAACTCTTACTACAAGTCTTGCTAGGTCCTCACGTTCGGGACAGTATCATTTATATTCCAGCTTTATGAAGACTTAGTAGTTTTTAGAATACGTTATTTCCATTATGTTCTTTGGATTTTTTGTATTAAGGCCTATATGGCATATTGACTATTATTGTCTAAGTCCAAATTTGCATTCTTAGATGGTTTCTATATATGTGAGAGAGTTTTAGAATATTGTATGTCTTTATAAATCTTATGTATGAAGTCTATGTACACTTCAATTAGTATGTAAAAGTTTTAAATTTTTTGTAAAATTTAACTGTATGATTGTGATGAAAGCTAAGAAAAGGCTTGTCTGCGACCTCTGAGAGTTTAACGACGTCGGTCTCATCCGGGGTCTAGGATCCGGGTGTGACAAACTTGGATTCAGAGCATGAGGTAACTATCCATAGGATCAATGTCTAACTAAACCATGTTACCTAGCGTCTTGTTCATGGTTGTGAAGCGCGCCACAATTGTGGACAAGAGACTATGTAATGATTAGGAAACTTCTCTTTTCTTGGTAATCCTATGTCTTGCCTCTAGAGCTTTGACACAATGTGTCTTTTACAATCTAATTCCATTCTGGATCGGTTCTTCCCAATATAGCAAAGAGAATCTAAGGTAGAGGAGTTCGTCAACCTTCTTCAAGGAGGTATGAGTGTTAAGGAATACTCCTTGAAGTTCATTAAGCTGTCCAATTATGCTTCTTCTTTGGTTTCTAATGCTACGAATGAAATGAGCCGTTATGTAACGGGCGTGTCCAAAGAGCTTGAAGAAGAATGTCGTGCAGCCATGCTTCATGACGATATGGATCTTTCTAGGTTGATTGTTCATGCTCAATAGGTTGAGGAAAGTCGCCTAAGGAAGAGGAATAGGGAAGATAAGAAGGCAAAGTCTTTTGAGAGTGGTTCTCCTAAAAGTAGACTTGATGTTCAAGACAAGCCTAAGTTTAAGAAGAGGTTTTCAAACCAAAGTTCCTTCAGATTTCTCCATGAATCGCAGTGATAGAGGTTATAATCCTAAACCTCAAGAGGGGAGAAATGTTGATCCATCAATAGAAAGACCAACTTGTTGTAAGTGCGGTAAGAAGCATGGGAGCGAATGTCTTGTTGGAACTAATAGTTGCTATGGTTGTGGCAAAGGTGGTCCTAATTTTGAATCTCCAAAAAGGAATTGTTTCTATGCACTTAAGGCTAGGGGTGAACAAGAAAGCTCTCCCGACGTTGTGACATGTATGTTAAAAGTTTTCTATGTTAATGTTTATGCTTTACTTGACCCAGGTGCTACCTTTTCTTTTGTTACACCTTTGGTAGCTAGGAAGTTTGATGTACTTCCCTATGTTTTGATTGAGCCCTTTGCAGTTTGTACCCCAATGGGTGACTCTGTAGTTGCAAAAAGATTCTATAGGAAATGCCGTGTCATGCTGCCCAATAAAATTACACTTGTTGATATGGTAGAACTTGACGTGTTTGATTTTGATACCATCTTGGGTATGGATTGGCTCCATTATTATTTTGCTTCCATAGATTGTACAACAACGGTACTGAAGTTTCAATTCCCTAATGAACCTATTCTAGAGTGGAAGAGGGGAAATTCTATGCCAAGGGGTCAAATTATTTCGTGTTTAAAGGCTTGTGAGATGATAGCCAAGGGTTGTTTATTCCATGTGGTAAGGATAAAAGAGACTTTTCAAATGTATAGAATTCAAGAAAACCGAAACTAGGGTTGTTCCCAATGAAATTGTCGAATGTTAATCTCCCTAGTTCTCCCTATTTCTGATTTTGGTAGTATGCATAATGCTCAAGATTTCAGTAAGAAAGTAAGAAAGAAAAAGAGAAAGAAGTAGGAAGATGAGGGGTGTTCAGATAGGATGACCAAAGGGTGAGGTTAGACTAAGTAATGATGCAAGTCATTCTTAGTCATTGAACAGAAAGATCCCAATGGAAGTCTTAAAAGAATAACCTAAGTAAACCTAGCATGTTCAAAGTGAACGTGAGATCAAAGAAGAAGAAATGTAAGTTCAAGGTGAACTAAGTAAGCAAAGCATGAGAATGTCAAGTCATCAGTGTTTGATATGAATGAAGTTTTAACAGTTATTGGTTTATGCCAATATTGGAGTATGAATATATGCCCCAAGAACTATATATAATGCAAATAATCAAAGAATAGGAATAGCCAATAAATATTGGCTTATAAAGACTTCATGCCAACAAGAATGAAAAAATTAACTTGTTTACTAAATAGGTGCATGTTTTGGTAAAAGATAGTACCAACTAGAGTTTTAAGAAGATGTTTTCATACTCTATTCTTGCACTAATGTGAAACTTGTATGCATATGTTTTCTTGAGATTTTGTTGTTTTGTTGTTATCTTGAGAAGATTGATAGCATGGTAACTCTTTGATGCATTTTGAGCTTATGATAAGGTTGAGAAGGAAATTCATCACTATGTGTTATAAATATGTAACTCTTATATGTTTGTGCATCATAAATTGAGTGCTTAGTGTAATGATATGTTATGTGTTGGCTGTGCTGCTAGTATTGAGTCTATTCCTTACCCTCCAAAAGAATTTAGTGTCATTCGGGGACAAATGTTCCTAAGGGAGGGGGGGGGGTAATGTAACATTTCCAGAAAATGTACTTGTCTAGTGAAGATTCTAATAGGTTTTAAGAATATTTATTGAGGTACATAGGCATCCCAATGCCTAATATTGAGTAATATTGGGCATGTTAGAGAATATTCACTTAAGGTTTTTAGCCAAATTTTATGTATTAACGAGTATCTTGACATACACTCCAATCCAAGCTTGTTTAGGAATTCTACCTGCAATGAAGACCCTAAGCTAAAATAATTATATTCTTCACATACACACATTAGGTACTAGGCATCCAAGTGTCAAGCCTAGGTACCATAGCACATGATCATTTAAAATGATCATGTAGATTAAGCAGTGCCCAAGGAGATAGTGAGGATCCTTTTACAATAAGTGAACTTTCCAGAATGAATGGTTAGGAAAGTGCACGGAAACACATGTGCAGGCACATGTGATACCGATCGAGAGACAAACGACCAAGCCCAACTGATTCGGTTAGGGCGGTCAGGGGACAAGCACGCGTCGGGTCAAGCCAAGTATGGCCGAGGTTCCTAACGAGTCCTAGGCTCTAACTAACTTACCTAACTATCTAACTAACCTAGGACTAAAAAAATGAACTAACTAGTGTGGCCGAAATCCTAAGACCTAACCGGGTGACACTAGCCGAGTAGCTAACTAAAGAAACATCCTAGTACCTAACCTAGCATGGTCCAAAGGGGTTAGTTATGGTCCTAACGACTTAGGGGTACTTTAGTAATTAACCTAGGTCAATTAATTAATTAAATTAGAAACTTAATTAATTAATTTAAAATCATGGTGAAACGCGAGACCATTAGTCAAATGCTCTCCTACTTTTAGTTGATGTAGGAGGGGCGTTTTGGTAATTTAAGTGGAGGGTCTTTTGGGTAATTCATGGGACGACTATATATTGATATTAGGTCAGGTTTAGACCACTTTTACACATCCCAAATCAGATCTAACGAAGTTTCTCTCAATCTCTCAAGAACGCTCTCTTTTCCAAACTCCATTGAAGAACAAGAAAAGCTTAAGGAAGAAGACGAAGGTTTCGAAGTTTCCAATCAGATTTCTCGGATTATTCATCTATAAGGTATGGGTTTTTTACTCTTGGGATTCCTTTACCCAAGAGGTCCCTCCAAGATAAGTTTTCAAAAATTTTGAATACTAGGGTTTTTACTCTACAAAATGGATTTTCTTCCTAACCCTAGATTTATGATTTTAAATGAAAAGTAAACGTTTTCTATATTTAATTTTGTACGAATTGTTGAGTAATTGATTGATAATGTTTGAATGTCGTGTGATACATGATCTTTCTCTAAGTGATGGTTTTGAATGGGTTATTTCTAGTGGTCTATAATGTATATACGTTAGGGTTGGAATTTAAGGTATGAATGAACCCTTTAATGACCCGTTTACCTTGTTCTACGTTATGCATTAATCTTGTACATGATTGATGAGTTGTTCTTGATTATACCATTGAGTATTTCACTATGTATGATTATGAATATTGCATGATGAATAAGATTCTTGGAAGCAAGAGGTAAGTCTTCTAAGTGTGATTACTCTTAAATGTTTATGTTAGCCTATAAACTATGATGCTATGTTATGAAAAGTATGTATGATGTTGCTATGTGAATATGCTGGGCTATGAACATGTAAATTGTGAGATCATGATAAGAATACGAATATGCAAGTTTATGATATGTCTTGTATGCTTTACACAAGATGATTATGTTATGTTAATCTCACATATGAAAGGTTACGATGAAAGGACATTCACATATAATCTAAAATAGCTCATGATCATTTTATACAAGGAGTTAATCTCCTTTGATCTATGATAAGTTTATTATAAGAAAAACTTAAAGGTTATTTCATGAAAGGGACTTAGGCTAAGCACCGATGAACTAGATATGGGAAGTGTCCCTTCCCTAGTTGGAAGGTAGGTTCACAATGATTCTCATGAGATTGAAGCTTCCATTTAATATGGTACTATAGGTCTCTAATACATCTCCTAGTTCTTGAACTATGTTTCCACCATAGGATACTAGCTAGTGGATCCACCTAGAAAGATATGTCATGTTAGGTTCTACTTTGGCCGGTAGACCACCTCTTTTCGGTGTGGGGAAGACACTGGATTCCATGTTTAGCTCACATGGTCTATGTCGGTTAATGCAAATTCCTCATGTAAAATGAAAGACAAGTAAATGAACGTTGACTAGGGTGACTTAAGGAGTTTGCTTAGTATAGGTAGGGGCATGGGACTCTACCTTGACATTGCACAAGTTGACTCTAAGGGAAGTCTTAGGAGATTGTTCTTATGTAATATGATAACGTGAAAGGTATGATGCTTATGATATATGATGTTACTCTTATATGAATGTTGATCACTATGATGAATATGTTATTTGGTTATATTGCTATATAAAGTGATGACTACTTATGTTACAAGTTACGTGAAGCAAGGCTTTACTTATGGTCTCCTATCTTATCTACTTGGTTATGTTGGGTTATGGGGCTTCACATGACCATTGCACTTGTAGGTTGGGGATGGGAACACTTGTCACAACCCGAGACCATACCCTAGAAGATAGGGTGCAATCTCGGATTGCGACCGGCGTCGTCGAACTCTCAGAGTTCTAAGACAAGCCTCATTCATATCATTCATTGCATATGTGAAAAATAGTGCGGAATTAAAACTTTTCACAAAAACATAATATAGTCTTTAAAAACCTCTTTCATATAAAAGTAATAGAAATGCTAACTCTCAATCTCATCATCTTAAGACACAAGAGTACTTTAATACGAAAATAGAAATAACATAGTCTTATTACAATACTTAAAAGAAAACAATAAAATACATATGCCCTCGAGTCAATTGAGGACATACTTCAACTCTTCTACTCAGACGATCCTTCTAAGCCCAAGTCTTCTTCTCCAAAAGCTCCTTACCTACCAAGGACTATAGATAGAAAATATAGCATGGAATTAGTACAACCACATGTACAAAGTATGGCTATATGCATAAAATCATGAAAATGGACTTTATTGAAAATATGCATCTTTTAATTTAGAGATCATAGTTTAAACATAAAAACATCATTTAACAATTAAGAAACACATAAGATAACAATTAACCAAAGATATGAGTTCACTTCACTGTACAGTGAAGTTCAAACCTTCCCTTTTAACATCTTCTAGCATGTAATTCCCTCACTTAAAGTCATCCTAAGATTCACTTAAGTCACACAAAGAGAGACCGCCCATACTCCCTCTCTAGATGTGCCTAAACGACCCTTAAGATTACCTACGATGAGTCACATACATACTTAGAAAACAATCATGAACATCTATGCAAGATTCTTCTACGAAAGCTCAATTCCAAGGTTCACTTGAGTGAGTGTGGAGCGACCGCCCATACAATCTCTATCACACACACACAAGAGATTCTATAGACTACCTCAAATAGAATCATTCTCACTAAACACACCAACACTTAAAATTAGAAGATATTCTCCTTCCAAAGCCTATCAAAAGACCTACTTAAGTAAATCGAGAAGATAAAGTCCATAGTACAATGACCTCTCCAAGATCACCTAAATAGTCCTTAAGACTTCCTAAGGTTTAGATCATGTAAACAAGATTAACCAACTTCCCTAACTAGAGTCATTCTCAAGACTTCCAAAGATAAGACATGAAGAGACCATCCTTTCATGTCCTCCTCACACTTTAGCTAAGGAATGCTTAAGTCACTTTAGATTAGGTACTCAACCATTTACATAGTTACTAACATAGGTCATTAGTTCATTAGTTCATTAAGACTCATAAATCACATAAGACACTCACATAATGGATCACATAATGGTCTTTGGACAAGACCTAGGAACTCCACATAACACCTTCAAAGTCTATTGTGCAATGTCTAGATAGCGTCCCATACCACCACCTAAACCTCATAAACTTATCTAATGCTATTAGGTATTCCACATGATGAGAATAGGCAATAACCGACATAGACCATGGTAGCAAGACATGGAATCCGAAGTTCTATCCTACTTCGATGAGGTTGTTCTACTTGCCAATGGTAGAACTTGGACACATCCCATGTAGGCACATGGTTAAGGAATATGAAGATTGTACGAAGCATTCAATCTCTTATTTAATTGAATCCACTTCCCCCTTACTCATACTCACTAGGTGCTAGCCTTAGTTCTCCTAGATTAATTCACATTAAGGTTCATATAAATAGGTCCCATATCTAGTTCATGACGCCCTTTACATTCACCCTACCAAAGCAAGTTCCACTAGGGCATATCTCACTTTGGCGACAAGAAGCTCATAGCAATTTTCCTAAGGTATGATATGATGCCGTTCCAGCCAATCAACCTTAAGTACATCACTCATCATATGAAGGATACCATTACGGCTAACTACTTCACAATTCATAACCTCGCCACTAAGTTCAAGGTTCTACATAAACTTGACCTTCTTATCATTAAGGTCTCACCTATATTTATTTATTCAAGACAAAGAGTTATAACACCCTATATCAAGACATCACATATCCATAATCATATATACATCAAGTAAGAGATACAAGTCAACCAAGACAAGACATCACATACTTCACTTTTAACCCATAATACAAGCCATTCTAGAAACACTTCTAAAGTAACCTAACATCTTCAAGTCATCCTATATATCATCATAACATCATTAATATAATTCACATAGACTCACAAAGTCAAGTAGAAATAACCAAGACTTAACCCAAACACTATACTCATAATGTCAAGTCAAAGTCGAACATGATCACTTAAGGCAACATAACTAGAAAAATACATACATGACTATACAACTTCACATGTAGATAAGTAATATCATACTGACATCATCAACTACACAAATAGCCACATAACTTCAAGTAGTTGCCAATAAGGCCATGCTCATAATATTGCATAAAGTAACGCCGACAAGGCCACATCAATTGCAAATTAAACACATAACACCGCCACCATAAGTGGACCATACCAATCACAATAGAATCGAAGTATAATTACTATCAAATTAAGGAAAACGGGGAAGCATACCTTGATACCCATATCCACATCTCAATTCAATGCCAAATCAACCAATTCAACATCACAAGGCCCTTACCAATGGCCATGAACAATAATTCAAAGCAATAAACATAAAACTCAATGAATCTACATCAATTCAATCTAGGTTTAACAATATAATATCAATTACATATCAATTGAACACAATTCTTATATCATTAGAAAGCTCATAAGAAACTACACAACAATTCATCAACATTAGCTTAATATCAAGTAACCAAAAAAGTAGTCAAAACTAGGGTTCATCAATTCACATGGGTTCATAGGTAATTTATGTTGAAATCATCAATACAATATCAATTAGATCATAATTCAATGTTTAGAAATCATTTATGCAAGAACCCATGGTAGAATCCCGAAATTGGACAATTCACTTTAGAAAACTTTGTAAAACACTTTGAAAGTTGGGCTCCTTGATGAAATAAGTTTCAAGGATCAAAAGTCATACCTCAAGGATGATAATTATTCACTTTGATGAAGAATTTCCACTCAAGAACCCGTCATGGCCATCCGTTTCAAGCTCCTGTGGCTTGACAAGGTTTCCTCCTACACCCTTGGACAATGCCCCCACGACGAAACCCTTGTGACGGGGCGTCACAGCTATGACTGGCCGTTGACAGCTCCGTCGCCAAGGCAGCCTGGGACAGCCTGCCATCAGGTTTTGGGTCCTTTCCTCAAGGACCCTTTGATGGTCCTTGGGGATAATTTCCTGGACGTTTCCAACCCAAATATGATCATATATAAGTTTAACAACTCGCAAATGAATTTCAACAAAAACAAACACGTAAAACTCGACGAAACTCGCCTAGACGTACAAGATCGACTCAAGGCACATCTTTCGAATGCCTTGGACGTTCTTGGTCGTTTGACCTCCAAACTTCACGAAACTTTAACCACTTCATATACATGCTATATTAACTCTATTAAGAACCTTAAAACACCATGAAACACACATAAACACATAGAACCACATTTTAGACATTTAGGTGACTTAGTCGTCAAACGTCTTAGTCGTCCCTTGATGTCTGACTTCCAACACCTCTAATATTTTAGCTACTGACTCTATACCACATATTAAAAATATTTATGACCTTATAACACTAAGACCAACATATTAGGATCTAGTTAACCTATGTCATTTTCGAGGTCTTACAATCTCCCCCACTTGGACACATTCGTCCTCGAATGACACTTGCCACTCTGCGAACACTTCCAAGATTAGAGATTCAACTAGCAGTATATAACCAAACCATACATCACATTATCAAGAAGAAATCATCAATTTCACATAATCAAGAGATTCACAACACAACAAGAAACTAGAAGACAATTCTATAACTCGTTATGCTACAAAACTCATATGCTTCAATACAAATAGCAAAAACTCATTTTATATTCAACATCATACTAATATACATCAGTTCTAATCACATAACAAGAATTTTAGACCAAAGAATCAATTAGTCATTTTTACAAAAAAATTACAGTGAGCAGTTCATCAGGCAACAGTGATTTCAGCAACTTTTCCAAAAATGCAACCTTTAGGCAATTCTTTATATAGACATGCTAGAATGCAAGATAACATCATGTAAACACATCATACAACATGCTCAAAGGTTCATAAAACACACCATGCAAGAATTAAATGAAATTCAATTTCAACCAAACTCCTAAACATCATGCACATGCAACAAATCAAGGAATTCTATCCCATCTACAAACCATACTCCCCCACTTAGAAGGAACTCATACTATCAAAAGAGAAACAAGAACTTACCAACATCATCATCACCATCACCCGACTTCTCAATTCTAGTTTGGAGTGCATAGAAACGCCTCTTAGTTGGAGCATCTTCCTTTGGCACACTAGGCTCAACTCTCTTGCCCTCCTTCCTATAAGCAATGTTTGGACAATCTCTCACTTTGTGCCCATCCTTTCCACATCCAAAGCAACTATCAGTACCCAATAAACACTCACCATAGTGTTTCTTGCCACAATTTGCGCAAGTAGGCTTGCCATCCTTAGAGCCACCTCCTTTCTAAAACTTCTTCTTAGGAACACTAGGTCCATCTTGAGATTGAACTCTTTTATTGAACCTAGGTTGCACTTAATCACTAGCAACACCCCTTTTAAAACTTCTAGCCATCCTTCTAAGTTTAGACTTCTCAATAGATTGTGCATACACTATTAGTCTAGATAGGGTCACATTATCACGTAGTATAGTTGCATAGCATTCTTCCCTCACTAAGTCTCTCAACCTAGATGTCATAGTGCTCTCCATAACCCTAGGTACCATACTCAAATTGATTTGAGTAGTTACGGCTTGAGCCAAAGCCATCAAAGCCTCTCCAATCACCCTATTAGACAACTCCGGTACCTCATAACCTCCTCCTACATTAGGAACATGATCACCTTGGGGAGGCACTTGATCACCTTGAGCACCTTGCCCACCTTGAACACCTTGAGCACCTTGCTCAACTTGCTCAACTTGCTCAACTTGAGGAATCTCCTCATTCACACTCTCCTCTTCCAACCTTCCAGCGGCCATCCTTCTAGTATTCATCTCCTAGCAAACACAAGGAAACTCATAAGAAGGATAATCATAACATTTACTCTACCGCACGATATAGGAATAGAAAAGAAGGGAAACTCTATCGTCCTATAGCCTCTCACCCATAGATGTGTCGCGATTCACACCGATGGTCAAGACTCTACTAGATGTGACTTGATGAGACTTTTTGATACCTAAAACTACTTTCACCAACCTATGCCTCTGATACCAACTTTGTCACAACCCGAGACCATACCCTAGAATATAGGGTGCAATCTCGGATTGCGACCGGCATCGTCGAACTCTCAGAGTTCTAAGACAAGCCTCATTCATATCATTCATTGCATATACATAGTGAAAAGTAGTGCGGAATTAAAACTTTTCACAAAAACATAATAGTATTTAAAAACCTCTTTCATATAAAAGTAATAAAAATGCTAAGTCTCAATCTCATCATCTTAAGACACAAGAGTACTTTAATACGAAAATAAAAATAACATAGTCTTATTACAATACTTCAAAGAAAACAATAAAAGACATATGCCCTCGAGTCAATTGAGGACATACTTCAACTCTTCTACTCGAACGATCCTTCTAAGCCCAATTATTCTTCTCCAAAAGCTCCTTACCTACCAAGGACTATAGATAGAAAATATAGCATGGAATTAGTACAACCACATTTACTAAGTATGGCTATATGCATAAAATCATGAAAATGGAATTTATTTGAAATATGCATCTTTTCATTTAGAGATCATAGTTTAAACATAAAAACATCATTTAACAATTAAGAAACACATAAGATAACAATTAACCAAAGATAGCATATAAAGGCTCACTTTACAGTGAAGTCCCTTCACTGTTACAGTGAAGTTCAAACCTTCCCTTTTAACATCTTCTAGCATGTAATTCCCTCACTTAAAGTCATCCTAAGATTCACTTAAGTCACACAAAGAGAGACCGCCCATACTCCCTCTCTAGATGTGCCTAAACGACCCTTAAGATTACCTACGATGAGTCACATACATACTTAGAAAACAATCATAAACATCTATGCAAGATTCTTCTACCAAAGGTCAATTCCAAGGTTCACTTGAGTGAGTGTGCTGCGACCACCCATACAATCTCTATCACACACACACAAGAGATCCTATAGACTACCTCAAATAGAATCATTCTCACTAAACACACCAACACTTAAAATTAGAAGACATTCTCCTTCCAAAGACTATCAAAAGAGCTACTTAAGTAAATCTAGAAGATAAAGTCCATCGTACAATGACTTCTCCAAGATTACCTAAATAGTCCTTAAGACTTCCTAAGGTTTAGATCATGTCAACAAGATTAACCAACTTCCCTAACTAGAGTCATTCTCAAGACTTTCAAAGATAAGACATGAAGAGACCATCCTTTCATGTCCTCCTCACACTTTAGCTAAGGAATTCTTAAGTCACTTTAGATTAGATACTCAACCATTTACATAGTTACTAACATAGGTCATTAGTTCATTAGTTCATTAAGGACTCATACATCACATAAGACACTCACATAATGGATCACATAATGGTCTTTGGACAAGACCTAGGGACTTCACATAACACCTTCAAAGTCTATTGTGCAATGTCTAGATAGCGTCCCATACCACCACCTAAACCTCATAAACTTATCTAATGCTAATAGGTATTCCACATGATGAGAATAGGCAATAACCGACATAGACCTGGGTAGCAAGACATGGAATCCGAAGTTCTATCCTACTTCGATGAGGTTGTTCTATTTGCCAATGGTAGAACTTGGACACATCCCATGTAGGCACATGGTTAAGGAATATGAAGAGTGTACGAAGCATTCAATCTCTTATTTAATTGAATCCACTTCCCCCTTACTCATACTCACTCGGTGATAGCCTTAGTTCTCCTAGATTAATTCACATTAAGGTTCATATAAATAGGTCCCATATCTAGTTCATGACCCACTTTACATTCACCCTACCAAAGCAAGTTCCACTAGGGCATATCTCACTTTAGCGACAAGAAGCTCATAGCGATTTTCCTAAGGTATGATATGATGCCGTTCCATCCAATCAACCTTAAGTACATCACTCATCACATGAAGGATACCATTACGGCTAACTACTTCACAATTCATAACTTTGACACTAAGTTCAAGGTTCCACATAAACTTGACCTTCTTATCATTAAGGTCTCACCTATATTTATTTATTCAAGACTAAGAGTTATAACACCCTATATCAAGACATCACATATCCATAATCATATATACATCAAGTAAGAGATACAAGTCAATCAAGACAAGACATCACATACTTCACTTTTAACCCATAATACAAGCCATTCTAGAAACACTTCTAAAATAACCTAACATCTTCAAGTCATCCTACATATCATCATAACATAATTAATATACTTCACATAGACTCACAAAGTGAAGTAGGAATAACCAAGACTTAACCCTAACACTATACTCATAATGTCAAGTCAAAGTCTAACATGATCACTTAAGGCAACATAACAAGAAGAATACATACATGACTATACAACTTCACATGTAGATAAGTAATATCATACTCACATCATCAACTACACAAATAGCCACATAACTTCAAGTAGTTGCCAATAAGGCCATGCTCATAATATCGCATAAAGTAACGCCGACAAGGCCACATCAATTGCAAATTAAACACATAACACCGCCACCATAAGTGGACCATACCAATCACAATAGAATCGAAGTATAATTACTATCAAATTAAGGAAAACGGGGAAGCATACCTTGATCCCCATATCCACATCTCAATTCAATGCCAAATCAACCAATTCAACATCACAAGGCCCTTACCCATGGCCATGAACAATAATTCAAAGCAATAAACATAAAACTCAATGAATCTACATCAATTCAATCTAGGTTTAACAATATAATATCAATTACATATCAATTGAACACAATTCTTATATCATTAGAAAGCCCATAAGAAACTACACAACAATTCATCAACATTAGCTTAATATCAACTAACCCAAAAAGTAGTCAAAACTAGGGTTCATCAATTCACATGGGTTCATAGGTAATTTATGTTGAAATCATAAATACAATATCAATTAGATCATAATTCAATGTTTAGAAATCATTTATGCAAGAACCCATGGTAGAATCCCGAAATTGGACAATTCACTTTAGAAAACTTTGTAAAACACTTTGAAACTTGGGCTCCTTGATGAAATAAGTTTCAAGGATCAAAAGTCATACCTCAAGGATGATAATTATTCACTTTGATGAAGAATTTCCACTCAAGAACCCCTCACCAAGCTGCCTCTTCAATGGAGTCTTCAATGGAGGTTTTGGGATTTCTAAGAGACTTTGGGTTTTGATTTTAGAAGAATAATGAAGTCTCTAGGGTCTTAACCACATAAATAGTTAATTAAAATACCCATAATACCCCTAAACAACCGCCTAAGCTCTTATTTGGAAGTGGGGTGAATTTACCAATTCACCCCTGACTTGGCAGAAAATCTGCGCACAGGGACTTGGCTGCGACGCCTTGCTTGTGACGGGGCATCACGGGTGCAACGGCCCGTCATGGCCATCCATTGCAAGCTCCTGTGGATTGAAAAGGGTTCACCCTACACCCTTGGACAATGCCCCCACGATTAAAGCCTTGTGACGGGGCGTCACAGCCATGACTGGCCGTTGACAGCTCCGTCGCCAAGGCTGCCTGGGACAGCTTGCCATCAGGTTTTGGGTCCTTTCCTCAAGGACCCTTTGATGGTCCTTGGGGATAATTTCCCGGACTTTTACAACCCAAATATAATCATCTATAATTTTAACAACTCTCACATGAATTTCAACTAAAACGAACACGTAAAACTTAACAAAACTCGCCTAGACGTACAAGGTCGACTCAAGGCACATATTTCGAATGCCTTGGACGTTCTTGGTCGTTTGACCTCCAAACTTCACGAAACTTTAACCACTGCATATACATGCTATATTAACTTTATTAAGAACCTTAAAACACCATGAAACACACATAAACACATAGAACCACATTTTAGACATTTAGGTGACTTAGTCGTCAAACGTCTTAGTCGTCCCTTGACGTTTGACTTCCAACACCTCTAATATTTTAGATACTGCCTCTATACCACATATTAAAAATATTTATGACCTTAGAACACTAAGACCAACATATTAGTCTCTAGTTAACCTATGTCATTTTCGAGGTCTTACACACTGGTAAGTTTTTGTTTGTTATGTATATATGATTTATTGAATATGAAATGTTAACATGACTCTATGAGAATATGTCTTTGATTATGATTATTCTTTAAGTGATGGAATCTTTAACTTGTATATGTTATACGGTGTGTGCATTGAAGACTTTCATATGACTTAGCATGTTTTCTAAAGAGATGATAAATGATCATTTTTCATGCATGTCCCTATATGTTATGTGCATATACCCATACTTAGTACATGTGGCGTACTAACCCCATTACTTTATATTACTACAACTGTTGGTTCCGGACATTGAGGTTAAGCAGGTCGATTTGAAAAAGCTTGGAAGTCTTTCTACAAATCTTGGTAGGTCTCACGTTCGGGATGCTATCATTTATATTCCATCTTTATGAAGACTTAGTAGTTTTTAGAATACATTATTTTCATTATGTTATTTGGATTCCTTGTATTAAGGCCTATATGACATATTGACTACTATTGGCTAAGTCCAGATTTGCACTCTTAGATGGTTTCTATATATGTGAGACAGTTTTAGAATATCGTATGTCTTCATAAATCTTATGTAAGAAGCCTAAGTACACTTCAATTAGTATGTAAATGTTTTTAATTTTCCACAAAATTTAACTGTATGATTGTGATGAAAGCTAAGAAGAGGCTTGTGTGCGACCTTTTAGAGGTTAACGACGCCGGTCTCATTCGGGGTCTAGGATACGGGTATGACAGAGTTTGGCCTTCCCGCTTCTCCTGAGGCCTGCACACATCAATTTTCAACGTCGGGCGTTGCCTTCCCACATTGCCTTTGACCTGCACACAATGGTCAGCCGATCTTAGACATGGCTTGACCGCATCCCCTATGGCCTGCACACAACAGCCAGCCGATATCGGACGTGGGCTACACCTATCGTCTCTAGCCTGCACACAACGGTCACTCGATGTTGGACGTGTCTGCCAGCATCGTCTATAGCATGCACACATCGATTTGACGACGTCGGACATTACCAACCAACAATAGTTTATAGCCTACACACATCGGTATGCCGACGTCGTGTGTGGTCTAGCGCATCCCTTGTGGCCTTCACACTTCGACAAGGAGACATTTGACTTGCCTGCCAACACAATTTGTGTCTTGCACTTGTTAGACGAGCGACATCAAACAATATTTATTTGTCGATTTTTGGCGTTAATTTTATATTTTTTTTATTTTGATTAATGAATTACCCTTTTTTGAGATTTACCGTATAAAAGTAAAAACTAAAAACATTGTTGAAATTATTGAATTTATGGTTACCATATTTAATTTTGAATTTTTGGCGTTAATTTCATTAATTACCCATTTTAGAGATTACCGAACTAAATTAAAAAGTAAAAAGAATGTTGAAAGTGTTGTATTCAATGTTACTATATTTAATTGTAAATTTTTGGTGTTAATGTCTTATTTTTTTCCATAGTTTCTATTAATTAATTACCTATTTTTAGCATTAACAAACAAAAATTAAAAAATTAAAAAAATGTAGAAATAGATGAATTTGAGGTTACTATATTTATTTTTTGGATTTTTTGAAGAAATTTTATATTTTTTCATATTTTTTTCCATGAATTACACAATTTAGGGATTACCAAACAAAAATAACAATGAAAAAAATTGTGGAAATTGTTGAATTTAAGGTTACTATATTTAATTGTGAATTTTTGGGGTCAATTTTATATTTTTCATAGTTTTCCTAGTTTTTATTTATGAACTACTCATTTTTTAGATTTATCGAACAAAATAAAAATTATAAAAAATTATTAAAATTATTACATTTAAGGTTACTATATTTATTTGTAAATTTTTGGAGTTTTGTTTTTTATTGTTTTCAAATTTTTCCTATGTTTATAAATCAATTACTCATTTTGGGATTAATCGAAAAAAATACAAATAAAAGAAACAGTTTAAAACTATTTTTTATATATAAAAAAGTTATTTTTGGAATTTAATGTGTGTTTATACCTTCGAACGTGCATATTTGGGTTTTAAATGTTCATTATGAATCTTTCAAAAAAATGATGTCTACTCCTCTAAGTGGAAATCCACGCAACGGAATCAAAAGATCCAAGTGGGCCACGCATTAGACGTGTCATGTGGATATTAAGCAAGTAACGTCGGCCAACGAAAGGCAAAATAAGCCAAGGCTTGCAAGCCTGTGTTGTGGCGTGTACACATGTTGGGCAACATCTATCACGACCCGGATTCTGGAATCCGAACCGCAACCGGCGTCGTTAACCTCTCAGAGGTCGCAGACAAGCCACTTCTTAGCTTTCATCACAATCATACATTTAAATTTGCGGAAAATTTAAAACTTTTTAATACTTAGCGAAGTATACATAGACTTCATATAGTAATGCATAAGAGTGATATTCTAATAGCTCAAACTAAACAACCATCTATCAATAGATTAAACAAATGAAATAAATGATCGTAATAATAATAGTAATAGTTTGCCAATTGGCCTTATTACAAACGCTTGAACAAATACTTGAAAGGAAACGCTAGGGACAGTAGTCACTAGCTAGAATAATAAATTGTAGCATCCTCGAACTCAAGAGGACCTACAAAAGTCTGGAGATCGCTAATCCAAACCGCTTCTTCGAACTTCTATCTTCTTGAGAACCTGCGCCTATAAAAATAGTAATAATATATGTGGTTAGTACACACTTGTACTAAGTATGGGTTTATGCACATAAACACATAAGGACTATGCATGAACAAGGAAAGTTCTTCCTAAACAACATGTCGTTTTCTGGAAAGTGATGTTACTTTCTTACTTATATCGTTAATCTTGAATTATAATATGTATATGAAACGTTCTCATACAATTAAGGCACACAACTCATTTTCTATATGAACATAAGACCTTGGAATCATGAACATAATTTTAGAATAACTTACAAAAACATTTATAAATTTGCTCAATAGGCCGAGATTTGCCATTCTCACACTTAGATTATTTTTCAGTCTTTTTCTTCTTTCTATTGTGTAGTTCAATGATCTCCTTTGATCTTATGTTTTACTTACAAGTGCAATGATTCATTGTAGTCATATACCTACAATGAATCGAGTAAGCAACTCACAAGACTAAGGAAATGATTTGGCTACCCTACTTATGAGTTATACTTCTAATTCTTTGTTAAATTGGGATGAATATATTTATAAGCCAATCTTTATAGGATATGCCCATTAATTGGTTGTTACCCCTATATATATACCTTGAGGCATCTATTTATACTCCAATATTGGCACAAACCACTAACTTGTTAAAACTTCATTCTTATCAACATTAATGATTAAAGTTCTTTAAGCTCTTACTTTACTTAGTTCATTATGAACTTATGATTCTACTTCTTTGCTCGATTGTTCACTTTTAACATGCTACTTTATTCTTTCTTACTCTCTTAAAGAATTATCTTAGCTTTAATGGAAGTAGATCATGCGAGCTACATGAAATCCAGTGACTCCCCCACACCGAAAAGAGGTGATTCACCGTTTAAGGTGACAAAGTTTTGTTTCTTCCCCACACCGAAAAGGGGGGTTCACCGGCTACAGTGATACCGTGTTTGTGTCTTACCCACACCGAAAGGTTCACGGCTGTAGTGAACCGGATACTTCTCCTGAGCTATAACTGACATAGATCATGTGAGCTAAACATGAAATCTGGTGTCTCCCCCACAACGAAAAGAGGTGGATTCACCGGCCAAGGTGAAACCTAACTTGCTAGCGTTCTTAGTGGGTGGCGTCCACTATCTAGGTGCCCCAATGTTGGCAACATAGTTCTTAGACTAGGAGAAGTACGGAGACCCTGGTCCACCGGGGTGGTGATCTCATCTCATGAGACTTACATGTGCTGGCACAAGCTCATTGCTAGTCTATCGGTGCTAAGCTCAAATTTTTATCTTATTATCTTTTAGAGTTCACTCAAACATTATGGAAGCTTGCTTCTAGTTATGAGGTTTACTTACTCTATGGATGACTGGCCATCCCTATCTTTACTTGATGAATGTGATCTTAAATCTTTACATTATCATCATGGTGCGAGTAAGACTTGTCTCACGAATTCTAGCATCCTCGTATGTGAGTATTCTTGACATAACGATTAAATGTAATTGAGACTTGTCTCACTTCTTTCTAACACTCTATATTAAGTCAATTTCATACTTAAGCTTTTATTTATTTCTTTACTCACCTTAACTTGTTCACGTTACTTACTAGTCTTCTATCATTCTCTATGATAATTATCATTCTTATAAAATGCTATTACGTTCACAAGTTCGTGTGGATAGGGTATTTTGGGACTTGTCCCATTTATTGGCATACCCTATGTTATGAGTTTATTGGATTAAGATTGGCGTAACCTTACATATTTTGGGAGATAATATTATTAAGCCAATTTGTTGGCATAAATAAACTATGGTATTATCACAAGCCAATTCAATCATCCATGAATACAATATAGTAATCTAACATGTAAAACAAGTCAACTTTTCACATTTGATTAACATATAAAACAATTCAACGAATAATCATAACAATCTCATATTCTCGAAACACAACAAGGCATTATAACATTCAAAGTTCATGTAAATAACGCCCTAAATATGCGGATCTAACATGTATATCTTACTTGACATATAAATCACTAGAACATACACATAATGATCAGTTAACACCACATGCAACCAGCAATGCATCGAGAATTTACACTAGTAATACTACAAGAATAGGAAATCGGGAGAACTAGGGAGGTGAACATGCGATTCATTGGGAACAACCCTAGTTTCGATATTCTTGAAGTAAAAACGCTTGAAAATCCTCTTGGAGAAAGAATTCTAGGAGATAAAACCCATACCTTACTGTAGAATTAAATCTATGAAGATCACCTTGCACTTTGCACGAAAACTTTGAAGAATGCTTGCTATCGTCTAGGGTTCTCTTACGTTCTTCACTTGTTTTTAGTTGTGGCATTTATGGTGAATAACGTGAGTCTAAGGATTTAAGAACTTAATGTTAACTAATTCAACTTGGACTATATAACTTAACTAAAATAACTTAATTAGCTAATTACCAAAACGCCCCTCCTAAATTGACTAGAAATATAAGAACCTTGACTTAACCGAAATCTTAAATTTTCTTAGTGGTTACGGTTTTAGCCATTTAAATTAATTAATTAATTTTCTAATTTAATTAATTAGGTAACCTAGGGTAATTACTAAAGTACCCCTAAGTTGTTAGGACCATAACCAACCTTTTGGACAATCCTAGGTTAGGTACTAGGTTCTCTCTTACTTGACTTAACCGAAATCTGGAAATTTCTTAGTGGATTCGGTTTTGTCCATTAAAATTAATTAATTAAGTTGCTAATTTAATTAATAAAGTAACCTAGGATAATTACTAAAGTACCCCTAAGTTGTTAGGACCATAACCAACATTTTGGATCATCCTAGGTTAGATACTAGGTTGTCTTCTACTTGATTTAACCAAAATCTGGAAACTGCTTAGTTGTTTCGGTTTTGTCCATTTAGATTAATTAATTAAGTTTCTAATTTAATTAATTAAGTAACATAGGGTAATTACTAAAGTACCCTTAAGTTTTTAGGACCATAACCAACTTTTTGGACAATCCTAGGTTAGGTACTAGGTTGTCTCTTATTTGATTTAACCGAAATCTGGAAATTTCTTAGTGGTTTCGGTTTTGTCCATTTAAATTAATTAATTAAGCTTATAATTTAACTAATTAAGTAACATAGGTAATTACTAAAGTAACCCTAAGTTGTTAGGACCATTACCAACATTTTGGACCATCCTAGGTTAGGTACTAGGTTGTCTTCTACTTGATTTAACCGAAATCTGGAAATTGCTTAGTGGTTTCGGTTTTGTCCATTTAAATTAATTAATTAAGTTTCTAATTTAATTAATTAAGTAACCTATGGAAATTACTAAAGTATCCCAAAGTTTTTAGGACCATAACCAACCCTTTGGACCATCCTAGGTTAGGTACTAGGTTGTCTCTTAGTTAGTTACACGGTTTGGTGTCACCCGATTAGGTCTTAGGTTGTCCGGTCACTTAGTTAGTTATTTTTGGTTGTCCCTAGGTTTGTTAGTTAGTTAGGTCAGTTAGTTAGGGTCTATGAATTATTAGGGATCTTGTCCCCACATGGCTGGACCCGGACGTGCGGCTGTCCCTAACCGCTCTAACCAAATCGGTTAGAGTGGTCCCTTGGCCGGTTGCACATGTGCTTGCACATGTGTTGCGTGCACTTTCCTAACTAACTCTTCTGGAAGGTTCATTTGTAGTGTTTACTTATTGGTCCAACGATCCTCACTATGTCCTTGGGCACTACTTAATCTACATGATCATTTTAAATGGTTATGTGCTATGGTACTAGGCTTGACACTTGGATGCCTAGTACCTAATGTATTGAGTTGAGAATTAATATGTGTATTGACGACGACACTAATAATTTTAGCTTAGGGTCTTCATTGCAAGTACAATTCTTAAACAAGCTTGGATTGTATTCTAAATTACTTGTGTATGCAAAGAAATTGGCTAACACCTTAGCCAATTTTCTATACTATGCCCAATATTTCTCAATATTGGGCATTGGGATGCCTATTTACCCCAATATGCATTCTTAAAGACCTACTAGGCTCTTCACTAGACATGTAATTTTCTGGAATGTTACATTATCCCCCCCCCCCCTTCTTAGTAACATTCGTCCGCGAATGACACTACACATCATTTTAAATCAAAGAGGGTATTATCGAAAAAACACACTAACATACTTGAAACTTTACTCTTTGTGAATATCTGATTCACAACTTACTTTGGATGACGCACATTACTCTAAGCTTATCTGAAGCTTCATATCTGAGATTGAGGAACTTCCTTGTCAATCTTACTTTAACATAAAGCACATCACACTCATGCAACATATAAATAACGTCAATGTCATACAAAAACAGCAACATGAAATCAAGCATAAACTCATATAGTGCAAGTATAAAACACACAGTTATGGACTTAAAACACCAAAAACGCCTAATACACTAAAATTTAGAGTCTTATTAACGGAATCGAACTTGGGAAGAGTATATCAAACCCCAAGAACTGAACAAGTGAGGGTAACGGGATCTCATATCGGCCTCGGTCTCCCATGTTGCTCCCTCAACAAGGTGGTTCCTCCATAACACCTTCACAGTGGGAACCTCCTTGTTCCTCAATCACTTCACTTGGCGATCTAAAATTGCAACGGGAACCTCTTCATAAGAAAGGTTCTCATCGACTCCTAACCCCTTGATAGGTAGAATGAACGCTGGATCGCCTAGACACTTCTTAAGCATTGAAAAGTGAAACACTTGATGAACAAAAGCCAAGTCATTCGGTAACTTTAGTTCGTAAGCAACATTTCCTACTCGCTATAAGACCTCATAAGGACCTATATACCTCGTACTCAACTTCCCTTTCTTACCAAATCTCATCACCCTGATCAGTCACATCATGACCAAGGAAGGTCAATGATGTCCACCAAAACTCACATTAGCTATACTTCACATACAACTGATGTTCTCTGAGTACTTGCAATGTCATTCTCAAATGTTGTTCATGCTCTTCTCCGGACTTAGAGTATATAAGGATGTCATCTATGAATACTATGACGAAAGAATCAAGATATTCACGGAAGACTCTATTCATAAGGTCCATAAACGCGGCTGGTGCGTTAGTGAGACCAAATCACATGTCAAGAAATGCGTAATGACCATACCTAGTACAGAAGACAGTCTTAGGAACGTCCTCTTGTCTTACCCTAAGTTGGTGATAACCTGACCAAAGATCTATTTTAGGAAATAAACTTGAACCTTGAAGTTGATCAAAAGATCATCGATTCTGGGAAGATGGTATTTGTTCTTTATTGTGACTTTGTTGAGTTGTCGATAATCGATGCACATTCTAAGAGTTACATCATTTTTGTTAACGAACAACACTGGAGTGCCCCATGGGGATATGCTCGGCTCGATGAAGCCATCATCAAGTAAATCTTTTAACTGTAACTTCAACTCTTTGAGTTCCGCTGGAGCCATTCTATAAGGCGGAATGGAAATTGGTTTGGTGTTGGGATCTAAGTCAACACCAAAATCAATTTCATGTTCTGGAGGGATCCCTGGTAAATCCTCCGAAAAGATATCTTGAAACTCATTTACTACGGACACAGAGTCTATGGAAGAGATTTCTATTTCTAAGCCATTGACTCTAACTATGTGGTATAAATACCCTTAAGATAACATCTTATTGGCTTTAAGGTTGGAAACTATTTGGCCTGTTGGATTTGAACCACGCCCTTCCCATTTTAACTCTAACTCATATGAAAACTAAAATTTGACTACCATGTTTCGACAGTCTATGGTAGTATAGCATTTATGAAGCCAATCCATACCTGAGCTATATCCTTGAGCTTATATGCATCCAACTCAGCCTTCTCCTCTTTATTAACACCCATAGCAGGCATTAGAATCTACCATACACTCACCTCCAAGCGAAAAGCCACACTTACCACACATCTTTCGGTCACGCTGGCATATCTATCATTGCCCTTCTTGCGAAGACCAAATCTTGAGTCTGGCGCCTTAGACCACTAGGCCATCCTAATTCTTGTGTTCATCTTTCTACTCGTATACATAAGAAGGAAGTTAGATGCTAGAATGACACAAAATGTCAAAGCTCTAGACCACACGATAAAGAGTAGAAGAAGGGAAGATTCCTAACATCACAAAGTCTCTAAGTCATGATTGTGGTGCACTTCACAACCATAAGTTAGAAAATACGCAACGTGGTTGTGTTGAGCCTTAGTTCGTAGGTAATTTAACCTCATGCTCTGACACCAAGTTTGTCACGACCCGTATTTTGGAATCCGAACCACAACCGGCGTCGTTAACCTCTCAGAGGTCGCAGACAAGCCTCTTCTTAGCTTTCGTCACAATCATACAGTTAAATTTGCAGAAAATTTAAAACTTTTTAATACTTAGTGAAGTATACATAGACTTCATATAGTATTGCATAAGAGTGATATTCTAATAGCTCAAACTCAACAACCATCTATCAATAGATTAAACAAATGAAATAAATGATCGTAATAATAATAATAATAGTTTGCCAATTGGGCTTATTACAAACGCTTGAACAAATACTTGAAAGGAAACGCTAGGGACAATAGTCACTAGCTATATCTAATGTACTAAGCTATAATAATAAAGTATAGCATCCTCGAACTCAAGAGGACCTACCAAAGTCTGGAGATCGCTAATCCAAATCGCTTCATCAAACTTCAATTTCTTGAGAACCTGCGCCTGTAAAAATAGTAATAATATATGGGGTTAGTACACACTTGTACTAAGTATGGATGTATACACATAAACACATAAAGACTATGCATGAAGAAGGAAAGCTCTTCCTAAACAACATGTCTTTTTCTGGAAATTGATGTTACTTTCTTACTTATATCGTTAATCTTGAATTATGATATGTATATGACACGTTCTCATGCAATTAAGGCACACAACTCATTTTCTATATGAACATAAGACCTTGGAATCATGAACATAATTTTAGAATAACTTACAAAAACATTTATAAATTTGCTCAATAGGCCGAGATTTGCCATTCTCACACTTAGATTATTTTTCAGTCTTTTTCTTCTTTCTATTGTGTAGTTCAATGATCTCCTTTGATCTTATGTTTTACTTACAAGTGCAATGATTCATTGTAGTCATATACCTACAATGAATAGAGTAAGCAACTCACAAGACTAAGGAAATGATTTGGCTACCCTACTTATGAGTTATACTTCTAATTCTTTGTTAAATTGGGATGAATATATTTATAAGCCAATCTTTATAGTCTATGCCCATTAATTGGTTGTTACCCATATATATATACCTCGAGCCATCTTTTCACATTCAAATATTGGCACAAACCACTAACTTGTTAAAAGTTCGTTCTTATCAACATTAATGATTAAAGTTCTTCAAGCTCTTACTTTACTTAGTTCACTATGAACTTATGATTCTATTTCTTTGCTCGATTGTTCACTTTGAACATGCTACTTTATTCTTTCTTACTCTCTTAAATAATTATCTTAGCATTAACGAAAGTAGATCATGCGAGCTACATGAAATCCAGTATCTCCCCCACACCGAAAAGAGGTGATTCACAGGTTAAGGTGAATCAAATTTTGTGTCTTCCCCACACCGAAAAGGGGCGTTCACCAGCTAAGGTGATACCGTGTCTGTGTCTTCCCCATACTGAAAGAAGGGTTCATGGCTGTAGAGAACCTGATACTTTTCTTGAGCTATAACCGACATAGATCATGTTAGATAAACATGAAATCCGGTGTCTCCCCCACACCGAAAAGAGGTGGATTCACCGTCCAAGGTGAAATCTAAGTTGCTAGCGTTCTTAGTGGGTGGCGTCCACTAGATATGTGCCCCTATGTTGGAAACACAGTTCTAAAAGTATGAGACGTACGTAGACCCTGGTCAACTGGGGTGGTGATCTCATCTCAGGAAACTTACATGTGCTGGCACAAGCTCATTGCTAGTCTATCGGTGCTAAGCTTAGTTTTTTTATCTTATTATCTTTTAGAGTTCACTAAAACATTATGGAAGCTTGCTTCTAGTTATGAGGTTTACTTACTCTATGGATGACTGGTCATCCCTATCTTTACTTGATGAATATAATCTTAAGTCTTTACATTATCATCATGGTGCGAGAGAGACTTGTCTCAGGGACTCTAGCACCCTGTTATGTGAGTATTCTTGACAAAAAGATTAAGTGTAATAGAGACTTGTCTCACTTCTTTCTAACACTCTATATTAGGTCACATTCATAACTTAAGCTTTTAGTTATTGCTTTACTTACCTTAACTTGTTCACGTTACTTACTAGTCTTGTATCATTATCCATGATAATTATCATTCTTATAAAATGTTATTACTTCACAAGTTCGTGTGGATAGGGTATTTTGGGACTCGTCCCATTGATTGGCATACCCTATGTTATGAGTTTATTGGATTAAGATTTTCATAACCTTACATATTTTGGGAGATAATATTATTAAGCCAATTTGTTGGCATAAATCAAACTATGATATTATCACAAGACAACTCAATCATCCATGAATACAATATAGTAATCTAACATGTTAAACAAGTCACATTTAAACTTTGATTAACATATTAAACAATTCAACGAATACTCATAACAATCTCATATTCTCGAAACACAAGTAGGCATTATAACATTCAACGTTCATGTAAATAACACCCTAAGTATGCGGATCTAACATGTATATTTCACTTGATATATATATCGTTAGAACATACACATAATGATCAGTTAACACCACATACAATCAGCAATGCATCGAGAATTTACACTACTAATACTACAAGAATAGGAAATTGGGAGCACTAGGGAGGTTAACATGCGATTCATTGGGAACAACCCTAGTTTCGATATTGTTGAAGTAAAAACGTTTGAAAAGACTCTTGGAGAAATAATTCCATGAGAGAAAACCCATACCTTACTATAGAATTAAATCTACAATGATCACCTTGCACTTTGCACGAAAACATTGAAGAATGCTTGCTATCGTCAAGGGTTCTCTTACGTTCTTCACTTGTTTTTAGTTGTGGCATTAATGGTGAATAATGTGAGTTTAAGGCTTTAAGATATGAATGTTATCTAATTCAACTTGGACTGTATAACCTAACTAAAATAACGTTATTAGCCAATTACTAAAATGACCCTCCTAAATTAACTAGAAATAGAAGAACCCTGACTTAACCGAAATCTAGAATTTTCTTAGTGGTTTCGGTTTTAGGCATTTAAATTAATTAATTAAATTGCTAATTTAATTAATTAGGTAACGTAGGATAATTACTAAAGTACTTCTAAGTTGTTAGGACAATAACCAGTCTTTTCGACCATCCTAGGTTAGGTACTAGGTTGTCTCTTTTTATACTTAACCGAAATCTGGAAATTGCTTAGTGGTTTTGGTTTTGTCCATTTAAATTAATTAATTAAGTTTACAATTTAATTAATTGAGTAACCTAGGGTAACTACTAAAGTACCCCTAAGTTGTTAGGACCATAACCAACCTTTTGGACCATCCTAGATTAGGTACTAGGTTGTCTCTTACTTGACTTAACCGAAATCTGGAAATTGCTTAGTGGTTTCGTTTTTGTCCATTTAAATTAATTAATTAAGTTTCTAATTTAGTTAATTAAGTAACCTAGGGTAATTACTAAAGTACCCCTAAGTTGTTAGGACCATAACAAACCCTTTGGACCATCCTAGGTTAGGTACTAGGTTGTCTCTTAGTTATTTACACGGTTTGGTGTCACCCGATTAGGTCTTAGGTTGTCGGGTCCCTTAGTTAGTTATTTTTGGTTGGTGCTAGGTTAGTTAGTTAGTTAAGTAAGTTAATTAGGGTCGAAGACTGGTTAGGGAGCTTGGCCCGACGTGGCTGGACCCGGACATGCGCCTGTACCCAACCGCTCTAACTGAATCAGTTTTAGTGGTCCCTTGGCCTGTTGCACATGTGTTGCATGCACTTTCCTTCTGGAAGGTTGATTTGGAGTGTTTACTTATTGTACCAAGGATCCTCACTATGTCCTTGGGCACTTCTTAATCTACATGATCATTTTAAATGGTTATATGCTATGGTATTAGGCTTGACACTTGGATGCCTAATTCCTAATGTGTAGAGTTGAGAATTAATATGTGTATTAACGATGACACTAATAATTTTAGCTTAGGGTCTTCATTGCATGTACAATTCTTAAACTAACTTGAATTGTATTCTAAATTACTAGTTTATGCATAGAAATTGGCTAACACCCCTTAGCCAATTTTCTATACTATGCCCAATATTTCTCAATATTGGGAATTGGGATGCCTATGTACCCCAATACGCATTCTTAAAGGCCTACTAGGCTCTTCACTAGACATGAAGTTTTCTTGAATGTTACAACATCAGCATCGGGCAATGACATGCACCATAAACCAAGACCTGTGTGATTTGGGAAAATGACGTCGGCCAAGAGAAAGCGACAACGGTAAGGTGACATTGCTCGTGGACTGCCCGTATTGGTCGTGGCCTGTGCACATTGCTTAGTCGACATTGGCAGTGGAGTGCCTACGTCGGTCGTGGTTTGTTCACATTGCTAAGTCATTGTCGGGTGTGGAATACCCTAATATCCCTAGCCCTACATACAACATCAACTAAGGTCTGCACACATAAGACGTGGCATGTGCGCATCTGGTAAGCGACGTCAATTATTGGCATGCGGCTTTAACAAAGGCTGCACACATGGACGTGGAATGTGCGTATCTGGTAAGAGACGTCGGCCAATAGCATGTGGCATCAGCTAAGGCCTACATACACAAATGTAGTATGTGCACATCTTGAAAGCGACGTCTTCCAAAGGCATGCAACATCAACCAAGGCATGCACGTATCAGTCAAGGCCTCTGCACATTTCTCTGTCGAAATTGGTTGTGGACTTCCCACATCGGTCGTGGTTTGTGCACTTTGCTAACTCAATGTTAGGCGTGGAATGCTCGAATTACCCTCGGTCTGCACACAACGGTATGCGAACATCAGGTATTCCATGCCCGCATCGCCTTTACTCTGCACAAAATGGTGAGCCGACGTCAGACTTAGTCTGCTCGAATCGCCTTTGGGCTACACAAAATGGTCAGTCGATGTTGGACATGGGCTGCTAACCTCGTCCGAAGCCTGCAGACATTGGTCTGCCGACGTCGAACGTGGCATGACAACATCTTCCGTAGCCTTCACACATCGCTCTACCAACGTCGAACATGGCCTGCGAGCATCGTCTGTAGCCTATAAAAATTGATGTCCCAACATCGGATGTAGCCGGCAAGCATCTTCTGTAGCCTGCACAATCGGTGAATAAATGTCGTCCAAGGACAAGAAAATCATCCAATGCATGCACGCATCAACGTGGCATGTGCTCATCTAGCAAGCGACGTCAACTAATTGCATGAAACTTCAGCCAAGGCCAACATGCACAGATGTGGCATGTGCGCATCTGGGAAGATACGTTGTCGAACGGAATGCAACATCAGCCAAGAAGTGGATACATCAGCCATGTCGTGTGCACATCAGTTTGGCGACTATAGCCAAGGTCTATGTTTTTGCATGGTTGCCATACTTAGTACATTCTTGTGCTAATCCCATTCTTCTTTAATTTTTACACAAAGTGTAGGTATTGGAATGCTTAAAGGAGATCTATGATTGAGGATCTTGATAGGTGATTTCCCTAGCTCAAGGAAAGGAATCCTTAAGTTCAAAGATGTCCTAATGTGTACTTACTGTAAAGTCTATTTAGTAATGTATAGCTTTGTATTATGTCTTAAGGGCCTTTTCCTTAATGTACTCTAAAGTTATTGAGTCTAAGATGTCAAAGGGACTTAGAGTCTAAGTATGTATTATGACTTATGTTTTATATATATATAATGTGATGTTTCTAGAATATGATGTGCTATGAAAAGTTTTAAATTTTCCGCTAAATTTACTATGACAATGCAATGAATGATATGAGAGGATGGTCTTAGACCTCCGAGAGGTCGACGACGCCGGTTACAATCCAAGATTGTATCCTAACTTCTAGGGTATGCTTTTGGCTTGTGACACTTCCCTTGGAGGGAGATTCACCCAATGGTTCCGCATGAGGTGTTGACTCGCCTTGGAGGGAGATTCACTCTATTGTACCTCCTAAGGTGTTGACTTCCCTTGGAGGGAGATACACCCTATGGTTTCTCATGTGATGAGGACTCCAATGCTAATGGCATGTAGAGGGTTCAAGAAATATCTCCTAGTTCCTTAACTATGTTGCCTCCATAGTAATACTAGCTACTGGATCAACCTAGAATGCTATGTTCATGCTTTGGATCTACCTTGGCAACTAAACCACCTTCTTTCAGTGTGGGGTTTCATGACACCAGATTCCATGTTTATCTCACATGGTCTTATGTCGGTTAAGGCGATTGTTCCCTTAAGTAAAATGAAAGACTAAAGTAAATGGACATTGAATAGGGTGACTTGAGGAGTCTACTTAGTATAGGTAGGGGTATGGGACTCTATCTAGATATTTCACAAGTCGAATCTAAGGGAAGTACTAGGAGATTGTTCTTATGTATTATGAATATGAAATGTATAATTCTTATGATATATGATGTTGCTCTTATATGATGTTGGCTATGTTAATGGACATGTAATGGTCTATATTGATATATGTGATGATGACTACTTATGATATAAGTAGTATCAAGCAAAGCATTACTTATGGTCTCCTATCTTGTTTGCTAGTTTATGTGGGGTTATGTGGCTTCACATGAGCTTTGCACTTGTAGTATTGGGATGGGATTATTGGTAAGTTTTTTGTATGTTATGTTGATATGAACTATTGAACATGAAATATAAATATGACTTTATGATGATATGTATTTGGTTATTATCATGATTTATATTGTTGTGATCCTTATCTTGTATATGTTCTATTGTATGTGCATTAAAGGCTTTCAAATGACTTATCATGCTTTCTAAAGAAATGGTCCTTTTCCATGCATTTCCTTAAATGTTTATGTGCATATACCCATACTTAGTACATGCGGCTTACTAACCCTTATACTTTATATAACCACAAATGTAGGGTCTGGCCATTGAGATTAAGAAGGTGAACTAAAGAAGCTTGGAACTCTTTCTCCAAGTGTTGGTAAGTCCTCATGTTCGTGGATGCTATCTTTTTCATTATTCTAGACATGAAGATTGTAGTAGTTTATGAAATACCCTTTTATTCCTTTATATCATTTTGATTTTTTAGGTAAGGCCTATAAGGCATATTGACATTGTATTGGCTAAGTCCAAGATTCGTACTCTTTAGATGGTTTTTATGTGAGACAGTTTTTAGACTATCGTATGTATGGTTATCATGTTGCTAAAGAGAAGCCTACGTAAGCTTCTATATGAGAGGTCTATGTATGGGTTAAGCTTCAATAGGATATGGGTTCTTCACCCTTGGGATTCCTTTCCCCAATAGGTCTTCTCAAAGTTGATTTTCAAAATACCCAATTCCATGGGGTTATCCAATTCTAATGGGTTTTCTTCTAAACTTCAAATTGATGATAAATTGTGATTTCCTATGACTAATTGAGTATAGATTGCTGATTTATTGATGTTAATTGATGTCATTTCATGTTGATCATGTCCCCTTCCCCAATTTCCCCAAATCTTAGATCTTGGTCATGAATTGATGGGAATTGAAGAATGATTTGATTATTAGACTTGTTTTATATATTATAATTCATCTATGGATTGACTAGGGTAATGTATTCTTTGGATTGGATGAAATTCATGATGAACCCTAATTCCCCTAACCCTTTTGATGTTAATTGGGATAGTGATCATGCAATTAACCTAGTTCTTGTATTAATCACTATTGATTGATGTTACTACACCTATTTGTGGATGTAATTGGTTGGTTGATGGTAAGACCATGATGATGGATTGTCAAATAGATTTGGTAAGTCTTCATGATCCTAACCTTTACTTCAAGTGTAATATCCGGAAATGACTTATGTAAAATAGAGCCTAACGTGGTTATCATGATGGTATAAGGTCCTAAATTGGTCTATAATGTGTTAGTGAGGCAGTGTCTAAGATTTTAGGTGCATTAGAAGTCAAATGTCAAGGGACAACTAAGACGTTCGACGACTAAGTCACCTATGTGCCTCATATGTGTTTATATGTGTATATGTGTAATTCATGAAGTTATGAGGTCCATAAATGATTTATTATGGTGTATATACACAGTGTGTCATGTTTTGTGAAGTTTGGAGGTCAAACGTCCAAGAACGTCCATGACGTTTGAAAGGTTTGCCTTAAAAAGACCTTGTGTGTCTAAGCATGTTTCGTCGAGTTTTACGTGTGTCACGACTGGAATCTAGACCCCGACGTGACCGGCGTCGTTGACCTCTCAGAGGTCGCAGACAATCCTACCTACGTCATTCTTACTTCATGTATGTTAATTTTAGCGAAAAATTTGAAACTTTTTGTTTCTTATCATGCATAAAGATCATTCTATTTACATTCATAATGTTCACAATAAACCATCTAACATTAAGATTACCAACTGAAAGAAATAGTTCAATACTGCATTAAATGTATAATTGCCAAAATGGCACCAATACAATGTCTGAAATAAAAATGGAAAGAAACACTAGTGGAACATACTCCACTAGCTAAACCCTTCATCTAAGCTAGATAGTAACGGTAGACATCCTCGAAAGCATGATGGCCTACCAAGTCCGGATGAAAGCTCCACGTCCGGATAGCTGCAACGTCAACCTGTAAGCTCTAGGGTCCACCTGCACCTGCACCTAAAAATATAGAGTTGTATGGGATTAGTACACACTTGTACTATGTATGGGTATATGCAAGCACACACCAAGGACATGCATGAGTAAGAATAGCTCTTTCCTAACAACATGATTATGGAAATCAAGTCAGTGGACTTGCCAAATTGGGATTAGGAAAGTTAGTGAGCTTTCCAAATCTGGATTAGGAAAGTCAGAGCTTTCAAAATTTGGATTAGGAAAGTCAGTGAGCTTTCCAAATTTGGATTAGGAAAGTCATGCCATGAGAGTAACATGCATCATCATACTTATCATATTGCACACAGCACATAACATTTTACACATAGCACATATCATATTGCATATAACACATAACATCTTTCATATCATTCATTCATATGTCATGAGACCTTGGAATCATGGAATTGACATTACGACCTCCCAAAATGAGGGCTCAACATATGGGACCTCAACTAGGGAGTCTTCTTTAGCAAACACAGTCTGCTTCATTCATTCATACGTACTTCATTTCATTCATTCATAAGCTAGTGTAAACACCATCTATACATAGGATGTAGTTTAAGACTCTCATCGGGTTTGCTGTGCAATGATCAAGAATAACCTAGTGTCATTACTTGAGTCTAGCTCACCTCTTGATTATCCTATCCTAACACCTTTTGTATCGTTCATTTCATTATGTGCATCATTTGAGGCTGGACTCATTCATTCATTGGGAACTTTAACTTTAACCGACATAGATCATGTGAGCATCATGAAATCCAGTGTCATGAAACCCCACACCAAAAAGAGGTGGAATCACCGGCCAGAGTGACTCAAAACATTCTAGCGTACATGGGAATTGAACCCGGCCTGGTCCTTATATTGGCAGTATAGGTTCGAAGACTAGGAGATATAAGGAGAACCATACCCGGCATGCCGGACAGTCTCATCTCATGAGAGTTACGTGAACCTCCGCCCTTTCCGAAAGAAGGCATCACCGCTCATAGCTAGTCTATCGGTGCTCAGTATAAAGTTCCATTACATTCGAGTTAGATCTATTGGGTATTGAAGGTACTAATGATTTTAAGGGTTTGGGAATAGAACAATAGAGGTTTAGGGGGGTTAGTGATGAAAAACGAGAGAAGGTCGTCAGCCATACATGGGCAGCACCACGCGCGGCACGCTCCATCTGCACCAAAGGGCTTGGGGGCGCCTGCAGTGTGCCAAGATAAGGCCTGAGAATTCCAGGCTTGGCGCGGCGCGCCTGAAAGCGCTAAAATTGGTGTTTTTCACCCAGTTTTCATAGTTTAGCCTATTTAAGTCCTTCTATGGTGTATTAACACTCTCCAGTGATTCTAATTACATCAAATGATTTCTAAACATCTAGGAATCACCAAAAACACGAATCATATTCTTTAATTCATAATTTCATTCAAGGGAATCTAAGATTAGGGTCAAAGAAGTTAAGAGTCAATTCTAAAGTTAAGAAGCAAGTCCAAAGAAAAGTTCATAACGGTTTTCAAGAGTCTTTAATAAATGTTTTAATAGTTGTTTTAAAACTGAAGTTTTAAGTTAAGAAAAAAGTAAAGAGTTGAAGTTCTTCCTTCCAAGAAAATGTAAGGGAACTAGGTATTCGCTAGGACTTGATTTAAGACTCATGTTTCAAGCTAAGTAGAGAGTAAAGAGTTGAGTTCATTTATCAGAAGCTTTAAGGAAACTAAGTATTCCCTAAGAGTTTATAAATGTTTTAACATTTAAGAAAATAGGAAACTAAGATTTCCAAAAGAGTTTTGAGCAAGAAAAGGGAACATTGATTCCCAGAGAGCTTTCTAAAGCTAAGTGTTGAGAAATTATCTATACCCAAGGAGGAAGTTGTTTTTTTAAAGCATGAGCTAAAGTATTTTTGGGAGTAGTATTGATTACCGATGTGGGGATAAAAGTTCATATTAACTCAAGTGTCTACGAAAACCATAAGCCATCATGGGTATTAAAGGGTCATACTTTTTAGATGATCACGTAAGTTAAGCTAATGGATCAAAAAAGTTAAGTAGTTCTATATGACCACAGAGTATAGGATAGTTCTGGCAGCATGGGCAAGACGTTTTATCACCACTTAGGCTCTTAATGGTGGTTATCGGTTAGAAAATCTCCCACATAAACTATATTACTTCATATATAAGTAATGTTGAGTTCGTTATTGCATTCTCTTTAACGAACTAAGTGCTTACATTGTTTTATAAGATTTTATATATTGCATATGTCTTGTTGCTTTATATTAAGTCAAGTCATTCATGAGTGGATCAGAGCCAAGGTAAGTGTTCCTTATTACTCTCTTTCAAGCTTAAGTTGTTGTTAACATTCCAACCCGCATACTTGTACATTCAATGTACTGATGCCAGTTAGTGCGCATCGTACCATGATGCCGACGCAGGTAACCAGGATCAACATCATCCAGCGCCTTTTTGATCCAGATAAGCTCACAGAGTCACTGATGAGCCTCCTTGCATTCTGAAAGACACATATTTTGTTGCTTTCGGTCTTTCTTTTATAGGATGTTGTGGGGGTTTTCCCAACATCCATCTTAGTATTATAGAGTCTTCATAGACAGTCAGAAAGTTTAGTTTTGAGTCTTTTCTTCGTATTGCAGATGTTTTTCTATGAGACTTAAGTGTCATTATTGCCAAATTATTTATTTCAAGTCAATTTATAATAATGTTTTCTTGTATTGGGTAAAATCTTCCGCTGAGTTAAGCAAGTCAGGCCAAGGGTGCGCTGAAGGCTAGAAATGGTCATTGAGTGTTGGACACGTACAGGGTTTAGGCTTGGGGCGTGACAAACGACCTTAGAATATTGTGACGAATAAGAGTACAAACTTTACTTCTTTTTGTAACTGCCCGAAAATGGCTGAATATTCATAAATACCCCCAAAATGGCGACAAATAAAGAAACACACAAATAATACAAAAATGCCTCAAAAATTTTTGACTTGCACCAATGACATTAGAATATCGTGAAGAATAAGTTAAAACTCTTTACTACTTTTTGTAACAACCGGAAAATGGTCGAATATTACATAAATGCCCTAAAATGACCGAAAATAAAAAAACACAAAAATAGTACAAATAATGCCTGATTTGTTTTGGTTTGCACCAATGATCTTAGAATATCGTGACGAATAAGAGAACAAAACTTTACTTCTTTTTGTAACTTTCCAAAAATTGTAAATTACCCAAAATGGTTAAAAAAATCAAGAAACACAGATAAGCAATACAAAAAATGCCTCAAAAATAATTTAAACATGCACCAATGATCTTAGAATATTATGACGAACAAGAGAACAAAACTTTACTTATTTTCGTAAGTCCCCAAAAATAGCCGAAAAATTAAGAAACACACATAAACAATAAAAACACGACTCAAAAAAATTTAAACTCGAACCAATGACCTTAGAATATCGTGATCATGAATAAGAGAATAATACTTTACATCTTTGCATAACTACCCGTGTACGGCCGAATATTACGTAACTGCCCCAAAAGGACCAAAGAATCAAGAAATACTCTTAAAAATACAAAAAATTCTTAAAAAAAATCTATTTGCACGAATGACCTTAAAATATCGTGATGAATAAGAGAACATAATGTTTCTTCTTTCGTAACTGCCTAAAAATATCTGAATATTACGTAAATGCCCCAAAATGGCAAAATATCAAAAAACACATAAAAATACAAAAAAAAACTCAACACTTTTTGACTTGCTCAAATGACTGTAGAATATCGTGACGAATAACAAAACAAAGTTTTACTTCTTTTTGTAATTACCCGACACTGACTAAGAATTACGTAAATGCCTAAAAATGATAGAAGAATCAAGAAACACAGATAATTTTTTTTGTACAAAAAAAATCAAATTGCACTAATGACCTTGGAATATTGTGATGAATAAGAGAATAAATATTTCTTCTTTTAATAAGTGCCTGAAATTGGTCGAATATTACGTAAATGCCCAAAATGGTCGAAAATCAAGAAACGAAGATAAAAGAAATATAAAAAATGCCTCAATTTTGTTTTGAATTGCATCAATGACCTTAGAATATCATGATGAACAAGAAAAAAATCTTTACTTCTTTTGTGTAAATGCCCGAAAGTGGTCAAATTTTACGTTGATGCACCAAAATGGCAGAAAAAAATTAGAATCACACATAAATAAATAAAAACTCCTCAAAAAAATTCAACGTGAACTGATGACCTTAGAATATTGTGACAAATAAGAAAATAAAACTTTACTTCTTTTCGTAATTGGCCGAAAATGACCAAATATTAAATGCCCCAAAATGATCGGAAAATCTAGAAATACATATAAAAAAAATAAAAAAACGCCTCAAAAAGTTTTTGGTTTGCACCAATGACCTTAGAATATCGTAAAAAATAAGAGAACAAAATTTATTTCTTTTCAAAACTGCCCCAATATGGCCAATTATTACGTAAATGCACCAAAATGACAAAATAATCAAGAAACAAAAACAATACAAATAATGCCTAAATTTTTTTTTACTTACACAATAATCTTAGAAAATAGTGAGAATATGACAACAAAACTTTACTTCTTTTTGAAACGGCTCAAAATGGCCGAATTTTACGTAAATTCCCCAAATTGAAAGAAAAAAAATCAAGAAATATAGATAGACAAGAAAATAAACGCCTAAAAAAAAAATTGAACTGCACCAATGACCTTAGAATATCATGACGAATAAGTGAACATTGTCACACCTGGGTCCTAGACCCTAGATGAGACCGGCGTCGTTAACCTCTCAGAGGTCGCAGACAAGCCTCTTCTTAGCTTTCATCACAATCATACAGTTATATTTAGCGGAAAATTTAAAATTTTACTAAAGTGTACTTAGACTTCATATAATTCTTGCATAAGAGTGATATACTAACGGCTCAAAATAAATAACCATCTATTAACAGATTGAACAATTGAAATGTTGAATTCATAATATCATTAATAGTTGCCAGACCGGCCCTAATACAAAAGCTTGAACAAATATTTGAAAGGAAACTCTAGGGAAAACATCCACTAGCTATGTCTAATCTACTAAAGCTAGAAAATAAAGTGTAGGCATCGTCGAACTCAAGAGGACCTACCAAACTATGGAGGTACTAGTCCAACCAGCTTCAATGGATCTTCAATCTTCTTCAAGGACCTGCACCTATAATATAGTAATTGTATATGGGTTAGTACACACTTGTACTAAGTATGGGTGTATGCACATAAACACATAAGGACTATGCATGATCCAGTAAAGCTCTTCCTATAGCAACATGCCATTTTAAGAAAGTGAAGTCACTTCATTTTCCTAATTCGTTATTTATGAATCATGCTATGAATATGACATATTTTCATGCATTTAAAGCAGACAACTCATTTTCTATATGAACATAATACCTTGGAATAATGAACATAATTTTAGAACATCTCAAGCAAAATTTAATATTTTTGCTCCCCTTAGGCCGAGAGATCCCTATCCCAGACTTAGTTTATTTTTTAGTCTGTTCTTCTTTTTGTTGTGTAGTTCAATGATCTCCTATGATCCTATGTTTTACTTACTAGTGCAATGATTCATTGTAGTCCCATTCCTATAATAAATCAAGTAAGTAATCCAAAAGACTAAGGAAATGATTTGACTACCCTACTCACAAGTTGTTCTTTCCATTATTGTTAAATTGGGCATGAAATCTTTATAAGCCAATCTTTATTGGCTATGCCCATTCTTAGATCATTTGCATAATATAAAGATACTGGGCATATATTCCTACTCCAATTGATGAGTCATTAGGTTTTGCTCCCTTAATTAGCATAAACCAATAACTGTTAAAACTTCATTCTTATCAAATACTGATGATTTGATATTGTTATGCTTTTGCTTACATAGTTCACTTTGAACTTACATTTGTTCTTCTTTGATATCCTGTTCACTTTGAACATGCTAGGTTTACTTAGGATATTCTTTTAAGACTTCCGTTGGGATCGTTCTGTGCAATGACTAAGAATGACTTACATCATTACTTAGTCTAACCTCACCCTTTGGTCATCCTATCCAAACTCTCCTCATCTTCCTAGTTCTTTCTTTATTTTTTTCTTACTTTCTTAAAGAAATCTTTAGCATTTAACCGACATAGATCATGTGAGGTAACATAAAATCCAATGTCTTCCCCACTCTGAAAAGAGGTGGTTCACCGGCCAAAGTGAAAACGAATACTTCCTAGATTTCTTAGGTGGATCCACTAGCTAGTAACCTATGATGGCGACATAGTTCAAAGACTAGGAGAATTTGGAGACGCTTATCCACCTTAGTGGTAGTCTCATCTCATGAGGCTTACATGTGCTTGCACAAGCTCATTACTAGTCTATGGGTTCTTAGCTCAATTTCTTATACTTTACAACTTTTAGAGTTGACTCATACACTATGGAAGCTTGCTTCTAGTATGAGGTATGCTTAGCTCAATGGCTGACTTGTCATCCCTTTTTATACTTGATGAATGTGAACTTAAATCTTACAGTATCATCATGGTGTGAATGAGACTTGTCTCACGATTTCTAACACCCTCTTATGTGAGTATCTTTGACATAATTGCTTAGGTGCAAGTGAGACTTGTCTCACTTCTTTTAACACCCCATTCTAGGTAAATTTCATAACTCATAAGGTTTTAGTTGTTTCATTACTCACCTTATCTTGTTCAATGTTATTTTGTAGTCTTGTACCATTCTTTATGAAAGTTATAAGGACTTATTCAATGTACTACTATGTTCACAAGTTCATTTAGATAGGGTATGTTGGGACTTCTCCCAATCATTGGCTTACCCTAGGTTATGAGTTCATTGAGTTACATCTTGTCAAGTCAATCTTTAACATGTATTTGGATTACAAGAAACATCATAATTTACATTGGCCATATAAGATTGGGATGACTTAGTGATTGTCAATTCTATTACATATTTTAAAAATAATATTACTGGCAAATTTATTGGCATAAACCAAACTTTAACTAAACACTTGTCATAATATTATCACTAGCCAAGTCAATTAACTTCATGTATATACTATAGTAATCTCATCATTTTAAGCATGCCAACTTTTAACCTTTGATTAGCTTATAAGAACAATTCAGTGCTTAGTTTGGGCAAGCTATAAAGTTGATTTGGCATTGAAGATTCATTAACTAGCTTTGATTCTCATTCTTATTTCTTCTTGGAAACATCGCATTACAAACACTTACAAACATTTCTACTGTAAACACACAGAGTAATCGAAACCTTCATTCCTTTCAAGAGTAAACTGAATTTCATAAACGACTTATAACAATTTCATCTTCTCGAACACAATTAGGCATTACAACACTTCTTATCTCATGTAGATGATACTCTAATCATACGGATCTAACCTATAGGTCTCATTCGACATTATCAAATCATAGAAACCTACACATAATGATCAGTTAGAACCACATACCAACAACATGCTCGAGATTTGCATTATACGTACTACTAGAATCAGAAATAGGGAGAACTAGGGAGATAAACATTCGACAATTTCTTTGGGAACAACCCTAGTTTCGGTTTTGTTGAATTCAAAACGTTTGAAACGCCTCCTGGGAAAGGAATCCAAGAGAGAAACCCATACCTTACTGTAGAATTGAATCTACGAAGATCACCCTGTACTTTACACAAAAATCTTGAAGAATTGCCTTGAAATCGCCTAAGGAGAACCGAGAGTATTTTTCCATTTTGTTTCTTACGTTTGTTCAATATTTTTCAATCGTGAGAGAATATTAGATAAACGTGAGTCTAAGTCTTAGGAACTGAATATTGACTAATTCAACTTAGGCTAATTAACTTAATTAAATAAATCAATTAGCTAATTACCAAAACGCCCCTTCTAAATTGACTAAAAATAGGAGAGCATTCGACTTAGCCAAATTCTGAAAATTTTCTAAGGGTCTCGGGTTTGACCATGAATTTAAATTAATTAATTAAGTTGCTAATTTAATTAATTAAGTGACCTAGGGTAATTACTAAAGTACCCCTAAGTCACTAGGACCATAACCAACCCCTTTGGACCATCCTAGGTTAGGTACTAGGATATTTCTTTAGTTAGCTACTCGGCTAGTGTCACCCGGTTAAGTCTTAGGTTTTCGGGCACACTAGTTAGCTCATTTTAGTTAGTCCTAGGTTAGTTAGCTAGTTAGGTAAGTTAGTTAGAGCCTAGGATTGTGTAGGAAGCTCGGCCCCACGTGGCTTGGCCCCACGCATGGCGGCCCCCTAACCGCCCTAACCAAATCGGTTGGGCTTGGTCGCTTGGTCTCTCAGCCGGTAACACATGTTCTTACACATGTTCTTGCACATGTGTTGCCGTGCACTTTCCTAACCGTGCACTCTGTAGTTGCACTTGGAAAGTTCACTTCTTGTCCCAAGGATCCTCACTATGTCCTTGGGCACTGTTTAATCTACATGATCATTTTAAATGATCATGTGCTATGGTACCTAGGATTTACACTTGGATGCCTCGTACCTAATGTGAGTAAGCGAAGAAATTAATAATTTTAGCTTAGGGTCTTCATTGCAGGTACAATTGCTAAACAAGCTTGGATTGGATCATTTGAACATCAAAGTGTATTTTAAGTTACTTGTTAATACATAGAAATTGGCTAACACCCTTAAGCCAATATTCTCTAACATGCCCAACATTACTCAATATTGGGCATTGGGATGCCTAGGTATCCCAATACATATTCTTAAAACCTAATAGACTCTTCACTAGACAAGTACATTTTCTGGAATGTTACATTATCCCCCCCCCTTAGGAACATTCATCCCCGAATGACACTACACATCATTTTGAATCAAAGAGGGTATTTTCGAAAAACACATCAACATACTTGAAACTTTTTTCTTTGTGAATATCTGATTCACAACTTACTATGGATGATGCACATCACTCAAAGCTTATCTGAAGATTCATATCTGAGGTTGAGGAACTTCCTTCTCAATCTCACTTTAACTCAATGCATATCACAACTCATGCGACATAAAAATCATGTCAACGCTATACAAAAATAGTAACATGAATGCAAGCATGAACTCATCTTAACACATATAGTGCAAGTATAACACACACAGTCATGGACTTAAAACACAAAAATGGACTAATGCACTAAAATTTAGAGTTTCATAAACAAAATCAGACTTAGGAAGAGTATAACTAACCTCAAGAACTGAACACGTGAGGGTAACGGGATCTCATGTCGGCCTCAGCCTTCCATGTTGCTACCTGAACAAGGTGGTTCCTCCATAACACCTTTAGAATGGCAACCTCCTTGTTCCTCAGCTGCTTCACTTGGCGATATAAAATTTCAACTGGAACCTCTTCATAAGAAAGGTTCTCATCGACTCCTAACCCCTCAACAGGAAGGATGGTTGCTGGATCACTTAGACACTTTTTAAGCATCGAAACATAAAACACTGGATGAAAAGAAGCCAAGTCATTTGGTAACTTCAGTTCATAGGCAACATTCCCTACTCGATGTAAGACCTCATAAGGACCTATATACCTCGGACTCAACTTCCCATTCTTACCAAACCTCATCACCCCTTTCATGGGTGATATCTTCAGGTAGACTTGATCACCTACCTATAATCAAGAGCCCTCTTTAGGTTATCAGCATAGGATTTTTGACGATTGTAAGCAGTAGCCAATCTATCCCTGACCATTCTCACATTTTCCATAGCCTCATGTATGATCTAAGGGCCAAGGATGGAAGACTCTCCTAACTCAAACCACCCAACTGGGGACCTACATCTTCTGCCATACAATGCTTCAAACGGTTCCATCCCAATACTGGAATGGTAGCTATTATTATAAGAGAACTCAATCAGTGGCAAGTGATCATCCCAACTTCTCTTGAAGTCAATAACACATGTTTTCAGCATGTCTTCAAGGGTCTTAATGGTACGCTCTGCTTGTCTATCCATCTGAGGATGAAAAGTAGTAATGATCTTCACCTTTGTACCCAAGCTCTTTTAGAAAGATCTCCAAAAGTGAGAAGTGAACTGGGCTCCCCTATCCAAAATTATAGATAAAGGGATCCCATGCCACCTCACTATCTCATTAATATACATCTTCGCATAATTTGCGGCCCTGTAAGTAGACTTCATAGGAATGAAGTGAGCAGACTTAGTCATCCTGTCAACACTAACCCAAATGGAATCATGCATTTTCCTGGTCCTAGGCAGACCAACCACAAAGTCCATATTAATAGCCTCCCACTTCCATGTTGGGATCTCAATCAACTGTGTAACACCTCCAGTCTTAAGGTGTTCGGCCTTAACCTGTTGGCAATTGGGTCACTCCTCAGCAAACTTAGAAATATCTCGCTTCATACCTTTCCACCAATAGATCTCCTTGAGATCACAATACATCTTGGTGGAACCTGGATGAATGGAATACCTGGAGCCATGAGCCTCTACAATAATATTAGGTCTCAGATTATCAATATTGGGCACACACAATCTGCCCTGGTATCTAAGCACACTATCCCCTCCTAGGGAGAATGATTCAATTAGCTTACTCAACACTGAGTCTTTCAACTCCATGAATACTGGGTCGAGATGCTGCTTATATTTAACATCTACAACAAATGAGGATTCAGAACTGGAATGAACTAAAACACCCCCACTTGGTGTATCTACCAGTCGTACACCTAACCTAGCCAATTGTTGTACCTCTTTAACCAGCTCCTTCTTCTCATCATCACTATGAGACACACTGCCCATGCTCAATCGGCTCAAAGCATCGGCCACTACATTGGCTTTACCTGGGTGATAGTGGACACTCATGTCATAATCCTTGAGGAGCTCTAGCCATCTTCTCTGACGAAGATTCAATTTTCTCTGTGTAAAAACATACTGAAGACTCTTATGGTGAGTAAATACATCAACATATACACCATATAAGTAATGTCTCCAAAGTTTTAACGCAAATACCACAACAGCTAACTCAAGATCATGGGTAGGGTAATTTTTCTCGTGGATTTTCAACTATCTTGATGCATATGCAATCACCTTGCCTTCCTGCATAAGAACACATCCCAAACCTACTCGGGAAGCATCACAGTACACCACATACCCTTCACCACTCCTCGGCAATGTAAGAACTTGGCTGAAGTGAGTCGGTCTTTGAGCTCTTGGAAGCTCTTTTCACAAGTTTCAGACCACTCAAACTTTGACTTCTTCTTTGTTAAAGCTGTCAATGGAGCAGCCATAGTGGAAAAGCCCTCAACAAACCTGCGATAGTAACCAGCCAAACCGAAGAAACTCTGGATGTCTGTAGGAGTGAGGGGTCTCGGCCAGTTCTTTACTGACTCAATCTTTTTCGGATCAACCTCTACACCCTGGTCGGACACAGCATGACCAAGGAAGGTCACTAATCTAAGCTAAAAATCACATTTGCTGAATTTTGCATACAGTTGATATTCCCTAAGTACTTGCAATGTCATTCTCAAATGTTGTTCATGATCTTCTCTGGTCTTAGAGTATATGAAGATGTCATCTATGAATACTATGACAAAAGAATCAAGGTAGTCACGGAAGACCCTATTCATAAGGTCCATAAACGCGGCTGGTGTGTTAATGAGACCAAATGGCATGACAAGAAGCTCGTAATGACCATACCTAGTACGGAAGGCAGTCTTAGGAATGTCCTCTTGTCTCAATCTAAGCTGGTGATACCCTGACCAGAGATCTATTTTAGAAAAGAAACTTGAACCTTGGAGCTGATCAAATAGATCATCAATTCTGGGAAGAGGGTATTTGTTCTTTATAGTGACTTTGTTGAGTTGCTGATAATTGAAACACATTCTAAGGGTTCCATCTTTTTTCTTAATGAACAACACTGGAGCACTCCATGGGGATATGCTCGGCTGGATGAAGCCCTTATCAAGTAGATCTTTTAACTACAACTTCAACTCTTTGAGTTCAGCTGGAGCCATTCTATAGGGAGTAATGGAAATTGGTTTTGTGTTGGGATCTAAGTCAACACCAAAGTCAATTTTGCGTTCAGGAGGGATTCCTGGTAAATCCTCCAGAAAGACATCTTGAAACTCATTCACTATGGTCACAGAGTCTATGGGAGGACTTTCCTCTCTTCCTCTAACGACTTTGAGTTCAGCTGGAGCCTTCTCGTCCTCTCTTCCTCTAACGACTTTCCTCCACCTGTTGTGCATGTACCATCAACCTAGAAAGGTCCATGTTATCATGCAACATGGCTTCCTGACATTCCTTCTTCAGATCCTCTGATACACCAGTCACAAACCTGCTCATCTCATCCCTACTACTGGACACTAGGGAAGAAGCATATTTGGAAAGTTTAACAAACTTCAAGGAGTATTCTTTGACTGCCATACCTCCTTGCCGTAGGTTGATGAACTCCTCAACCTTAGCCTCTCTATGCTATCTGGGAGAGAACCTCTCCAGGAATGCAGTCTTGAGAATGTCCCAAGTGATGGGGACTTCTCCTGGTGCTCGGCCATCTACCCACATCTTGTACCATACCTGAGACACATCCTTGAGCTGGTATGAAGCCAACTCAGCCTTCTCCTCTTCATTAACACCGATATCACGGAGAATCTTGTGGACCTCATCCACAAACTCCTGGGGATCCTCATTGGTTCTGGACCCGAAGTAGACTGGAGGATTCATCCTCGTGAAATCTCTCGGTCTGCTAGCCATGGTTCTAGCATGTGGGTTCTCCTTGGTAGCACCCTCTCTAGTGGACAGGGCTATGATACCCTTTGCCTGAGCAGTGATGGATTGGGCCATCTGAACCAGTGTTGCTCTCACTTCTCCATCCGTCAACACAGCTAGGTTGACAGGCACTTGCACTCCAGCAACTGGGGCTTGAGGAGGAGCTTGGTTTCCCCCAGAAGCTGCTTCTCCAACTCTCCCGCCTACATTTCTTCTTGTGTTCATTTTTCTCTACGCACACACAAGAAGGAAGTTAGATGCTAGAATGGCACGAAATGTCAAAACTCTACACATCACGATAAAGAGTAAAAGAAGGGAAGATTCTTAACATCACTAAGTCTCTAAGTCATGGTTGTGGTGCACTTCACAACCATAAGCTAGAAACTACGCAACATGGTTTTTTTGAGCCTTAGTTCCTAGGTAATTTAACCTCATGCTTTGATACCAAGTTTGTCACACCCGGGTCCTAGACCATAGATGAGACCAGCGTCGTTAACCTCGCAGAGGTCGCAGACAAGCCTCTTCTTAGCTTTCATCGCAATCATACAGTTAAATTTAGCGGAAAATTTAAAACTTTATTGAAGTGTACTTAGACTTCATATAATTCTTGCATTAGAGTGATATACTAATGGCTTAAAATAAACAACCATCTATTAACAGATTGAACAATTGAAATGAAGAATTCATAATATCATTAATAGTTGCCAAACCGGCCTTAATACAAAAGCTTGAACAAATGTTTGAAAGGAAACGATAGGAACAACATCCACTAGTTATGTCTAATATACTAAAGCTAAAAAATAAAGCATAGGCATCCTCGAACTCAAAAGGACCTACCAAAGTCTGGAGGTACTAGTCCAACCAGCTTCAGATGATCTTCAATCTTCTACAAGGACCTACACCTATAATATAGTAATTATATATGGGTTAGTACACACTTGTACTAAGTATGGGTGTATGCACATAAACACATAAGGACTATGCATGATCAAGGAAAGCTCTTCCTATAGCAACATGCCCTTTTTGGAAAGTTAAGTCATTTCACTTTCCTAATTCGTTATTTATGAATCATGCTATGAATATGACATATTTTCATTCATTTAAAGCACACAACTCATTTTCTATATGAACATAATACCTTGGAATCGTGAACATAATTTTAGAACATCTCAAGCAACTCCCTCTCCCAGACTAAGTTTATTTTTCAGTCTTTTCTTCTTTTTGTTGTGTAGTTCAATGATCTCCTTTGATCCTATGTTTTAATTACGAGTGCAATGATTCATTGTAGTCTCATTGCTACAATGAATCAAGTAAGTAATCCAAAAGACTAAGGAAATGATTTGACTACCCTACTGATAAGTTATTCTTTACATTCTTGTTAAATTGGGCATGAAGTCTTTATAAGCCAATCTTTATTGGATATGCCCAGTCTTTGATCATTTGCATAATATAAAGATGCTGGTGCATATATTTATACTCCAATTGATGAGTCATTATATTTTACTCCTTTTATTGCCATAAACCAAAAACTGTTAAAACATCATTCTTATCAAACACTAATGATTTGATATTCTTTACTTAGCTCACTTTGAACTTACGTTTCTTCTTATTTGATCTCATGTTCACTTTGAACATTCTAGGTTGACTTAGGATATTCTTTTAAGACTTCCATTGGGATCTTTTAGTGCAATGACTAAGAATGACTTACATCATTACTTAGTCTAACCTCACCCTTTGGTCATCTTATCCGAACACCCCTCCTCTTCCTAGTTCTTTCTTGATTTCTTTCTTACATTCTTAAAGAAATCTTTAGCATTTAACCGACATATATCATGTGAGCTAACACAAAATCCAGTGTCTTCCCTATACTAAAAAGAGGTGGTTCACCGGCCAAAGTGAAAACGAATACTTCCTAGCTTTCTTAGGTGGATCCACTAGATAGTAACCTATGCTGGCGATATAGTTCAAAGTCTAGGAGAATTTGGAGACCCTTATCCACCTTGGTGGTAGTCTCATCTCATGAGGCTTACATGTGCTTGCACAAGCTCATTACTAGTCTATCGGTGCTTATCGCAATTTCTTATACTTTACAACTTTTAGAGTTGACTCATACACTATGGAAGCTTTCTTCTAGTATGAGGTATGCTTAGCTCAATGGATGACTTGTCATCCTTTTTTATACTTGATAAATGTGAACTTAAATCTTACGTATCATCATGGTGTGAATGAGACTTGTCTCACGATTTCTAACACCCTCTTATGTGAGTATCTTTCACATAATTGTGTAGGTGCAAGTGAGACTTCTCTCACTTCTTTTAACACCCCATTCTAGGTCAATTTCATAACTTATAAGCTTTTAGTTATTTCATCACTCACCTTATCTTGTTCAATGTTATTTGGTAGTCTTGTACCATTCTTTATGAAAGTTATAAGGACTTATTCAATGTACTACTATCTTCACAAGTTCATATAGATAGGGTATGTTGAGACTTCTCCCAATCATTGACATACCCTAGGTTATGAGTTCATTGAGTTACATTTTGTCAATTCCATCTTTTACATGTATTTGGCTTACAAGAAACATCATAATTTACATAGGCCATATAAGATTGGTGATCGATGGACCAATCTACGGACCGTCGTTAAGGTCCGTAGATCCCAGGTTTGTTTCTTCAATTTTTCTAAGTTAGGGCACCATCGACGGAGCAGTCGACAGTCCGTCGACTTACTTACAGTCCGTCAATGGGGAATCATCAGTTCCTCCGACCCGACCCGACCGGCTATCTATTAAATTTTTAAACTTTTCAGTTACCCACCCTTTCAAATACCCTCCCCAAAACCGTTTCCGTTCCCATTTCCCTTCAACTACCCCACTTCCTCTCCCACTAACTCCCATTTCTAATCAATCATCTTCTCCTCTTCCCCAAATCTCCATCAGTTTCCAAAATCCCTTCTCTTTCCCACTCCTCCATCTTCGTCTGTCTTCTGCCCGGTCGGTGTTCGAGGTCACTATTTGGTGTTTCGTACTTGCAAGAATTCATACCCTCATTCCCTATACTACAGTATACATGTATTTCTTTCTGATCTGCTCTCTTTACTCTCATCACTTTACTTGCTAAATTGCTAGAAAATGATATTGGGTCTTGAATTTGGGACACCGTTGCATGCTTAAAATCTTCAAACTAAATTCATAGTCCTTAGATCAATTAAAGTGAATAGGATGGGGGTGTATTGTCTGATAATTGTTGTGTTTTGAGTGTTGTTGTTTCCGAAGTAGGGTTAGATAGTTTGTGTGCATCTAGGTTTAAAACTACGATAATTCAAGCCCTAGGAATAATGAAATACTTTGTTATTTGCTAGAGGAACTTAATGTTCCTTAGATTGCTCTAAATTTGTTCTTTGGGGGCAACAATGGCTGCCAAAATTTTGTCCCTGAAAGCCAAAACGAGACCCCGTCGACGGACCATCGTTCAATCGATGGACCGTCGTTGGGGTCTGTCAACAACATCTTCCCTGATTTATCTAAGTGTCTACCCATGGGGGTAGACGATGGTCCGTCAACTGGTCGACGGACCGTCCTGCATGACCGTAGACTCTAACAGAACCCTTATTTATGAAGTTCCTCCAAATTTTTCTAAGGGCCCCACAACGAACTCCCACTGACGGACCGTCATTCAGTCGACGGTCCGTCCTGCAGGTCCGTCATCCTTAACAAAAACTTTGTTATTTTAAGATTCAAAAAAGTTTCTAAGGGTCCATCGATGGACCCCCACTGACGGACCATCGTTTAGTCGACGGTCCATCCTACAGGTCCGTCGTCTCAATCAAAACCTTTGTTCTGAAACTTTACACAAGAAATTTTCTAAGTTTCCACCAACAGACCCTCACTGACGGACCATAGTTATATCGATGGACTGTCGTTGAGGTCCGTCAGGCAGTTCTGCATCTCTACTCTGTTTGTGTTCCCCCTTCTGTGTTGGATTCTTTTGAGTTATTGTATGCTTCTACTGCCACTGATAACCCCTCCTTACAGGTACACATGGAACCCAAGCAAGACCTTGTCGATTCTCGAGGCCTTTCCAAGTATGTCTTCCCTTCACGCTGGTTGGTGATTGGGTCATCCGACGATGAACGTGACCCCGAATATGTGCCCCCAGGCACCCAAACACCATCACTTGATGCTAGGACCTCTCGAGGCACGCCCAAGAGGGTGGCGTCTGGCATAGTCACTGCCTCTTAGTCTGATGAGGAGCGCACACTAACCGGCACACCATTTGGGTCTGCTGCAGTTTCTGAGGGAGCGTCTGTCTCTAAGGAGGCTTCCGGGTCTGAGGAAGCTTCATCTTCACATGGGGCCACTGCCCCAGCTACATCGGTCCACTCTGCCTTGTCTGAGGAGGCTGATAGTGCAGATTCTACTCCAGTACCCCTGACCGATGTCCCCTCTCTGATTGCTGATCAGCCCAACCGGTGGTGTGTCGAGGGCCAATATAAGATTTACAGGGATGCGAAGCTGCTCAACGATAATGGGGTCATGACTCGGACTCTGACAGTCGAGCGGTGAGTTCTTACCGGGAGTCTTCCCACGATCCCAGCCATACATGATATTTTCACCCGCCATCGCCTTGAGTGGACGGCTAGTAGTTTGGGCTGTTACAACAAGGAGATAGTGCGAGAGTTCTACGCTGATTATGTGGCAACTAACAGGGCTAGTTTCGACAAGCGGGCTAACACTGAGAGGGTGGATATATCTTTGCCTGCCATTCCTAGATTCCTATATGGTGCTGACATTGATGCCACCAGGTCCCCCTCACTCCGGAGTTTGACTATAGGTGGAAGCTGATCAAGGACGGCCGTTTCCAGCGCGAGAGAGTGCTGAGAGATACCACCAAGAGGTGGATAGCCCATAACATCTCTGTGGATGGCGAGGGTGCTAATTGGGTGCTGTAGCCCAAAGGAGGAATAAAGAAGGCCAACCTCACATTCACGGCCAAATTCTTATGGCTCTTGGTCTGTCATTGCCTCTCCCCCACTGCTGCTTATAATATTGTCACGTGGGATCGAGCAGTAATGATCGCGGCCATGGTTGCTGGGTTCGAGGTGGACTTCGCGGGGCTGTTGCAGGCCGTCATTCATGAGATATCTTTTAAGGACACTACTACTTACCCCTTCCCTTGCATGATTTATGAGTTGTGCAGGTCTGCTAGAGTGCCCGTGTGGCACCTTGATGTGCTCAAGACCCCGATTGGCAAGGTTGATATCGGTCTCATCCGGGATGAGGCCAATGAGTTGGCTTCCAACAGGTTGCCCCGTGCATAGGTGCAACCGCTAGCTGAGAACTTGGCAGCCACGATAGAGCAGGCCCAAGGGCTGATCCGGCTACAACAGAGCCTACCGACACCACCCCGGTTGGGTCTATCCCGGGTACTAGCATTGATCCGAGTTCCTCCCGCTCTACCCTATCTGCAGCACTAGTCCCGATCGCTAGGGTCCAGACATTAGAGTCCCAAATGGCCACACTTCTGCATCATATCCAGCCTTGGATGCAGAAGTCTATTACTCAGGCGTAGGAGCGGATAAAGAAGAAGATGGCCCAGCGGACTGAGAGGAAGATCATGGAGGTCCACCAGCGCCTTGACGCATTTGAGTTAAGGGTTCTTGCCCGGCCAGCCCCTACTGTAGATTTGACGACTCTCCAGGCTACTGTGGCGAGTTTGAGGGCTGATATGGATGCCATTCTGGAGGCCCAGGTGCCCGAGTCAGAGGCCACGTCTGTGGAGACTACTGAGGATACGGTGATGGCTTCTCAATTCTAGACCACTAGTGCACCACCACCTCAGCCACGGGAGCATACCAAGAGGCTCCGATCTCGATAGGATGATGAGACTCGAGCTAGGAAGAGAGAACGTCTTGAGTTGGAGGATGCGAGGAGAGACTCACTGATTTATGAGGAAGCCCGACAGATGAAGGCTCAGGCGGTGGCTGCTGGAGCGTCTTGCTCCAGGATTGATGTTGGTGAGAGGAACACTACCGAGGCTGTTGTTATTACTGCGGACACTACTGACGGTGTCCCTACTACAGAGGGAGCGGGTTCCAGGACACCGAACCCGCCATCTTTTTGATCATCGGCGCTATACGCCTCAGGTTTGCTTCATCCACCACTCGGTTTTACATTTTTCATGCATTGGGGTCAATTGCATGCTATTGTTGGGGGTGGGGTAAATGGAGAGTGAGTGCTAGCGTGAAGTCTGAGTAGCCCAACTCACGATCCTCTCTTGGGGTTTTCTTGCCTGTGTTCTTTTTCCCCAAGAGACTGTTTACTTTACTGTTGAACCGGCATGTTAGTATCTTGTGCATCGTATCGATATGAAATCTGAAGCATGATGGCCTAAAAAATGATATCCTGATTTAAAGAAAATGCTTACATGATTAGGCATAGTGAATGATGAATGTGTGGCTCTAAGTATGACATAGAGATACACCCCAGCATGTCCCTTAATCATAAGCTCGAACTAAGTGTCTGATAATCTAGTAGGGTAATGATGTGTTAAGTGAGTGTGAGAAAGTTGAATAGACCACTGTTGGTACTGAGCTAGAACTTGCCCGGTTAGTCCTGTGAAAAGTAATCTGTAATAGACAATTAGGAAAGAATCATAGGCCCTTGTTCAAAATAGTCAATCTTTAGCCTAGATAAAAGAAAACCGAATGAAATTAATATCTTCTTGATCCAAATGATTTGAATTTAAAATGAACCTTTCTTTTTCTACCCCAACTTATCATCTGGGAACAATGTGTTGGCCCTGGTTTCTCCTTGGACATGTGCACCTCAGCTTACGCCAAAAGCAGAAGTTTAGGGTGGCTAATGTGGAAAACAACCTTGTCGCGGCCCTGACACAACCTTGGGTATTGTGTACCTTGACTCATGGCAAAGCCATGAGTTGAGGGTTGCTATTATGGGGAATGCTCCGGAAAGTGGGGCTGAAAGAATAAAGAGAGAGAAAGAAGAAAAGAAAAGTGACTCAAGAAAAGCTGAAATCAAGTGAAAAATTGAAAATTTTGAAAAGTAAAAAAAATAAAAAAACAAAGAAGAGTCACTTACATAAAAGGAGAAAATCAAGGCAAAAGAATAGAAGAAAATCAAGAATAGGGCGGAACAAACGACGAAAAGGTAGGACGCATAGCGTTATGACAAGGAGGGCAACAAGTCACTAAAATGCATCCAAATGTACCCTACCTGACCCTGAGCCTACGTTACAAGCTAATAAAGTCCTATCGTGATCCTTAGAGTCTAATGTGTTGAACGTAAATTAGTGAAAATAAGGGCAAGCCTATGGTGATAAGTATCAATAAGGTGTGAAATTGTTCTAAGAGTGAGTGTTGAAAAATAATCATTATACTCAAACTGAAATCACTGTGTGAAAAAGGAGGATATTGTTTTTTTTAAATTAAGGATACTAGTTGCAATACTAGAAAGTTGGTATTTTGGTGATAGATAAAAGAGAAAAGGTGTCGGTACGTGGTGAGTCTGTGCCATGGTCTGATCCACATAAGTGAGCCTAATAGTGATATCATGCATGAATATAATAAAAGTAATCAATATTGATAGCCATATGATTGCATAATCTAAAATAAGGATACTTTTGTACAAAGGTGTTGTGGTGAGTCATACCGCGTCGCTTGAGGACAAACAACGAATTTAAGTTGAGGGTGTTGATGTACCGTGGTTTTACGGTACTTTCACTACTTTTTCCTTAAGTTTAGTGTGTGTCTAAGGCCTTTTTGTAGTAGTTTTAATGTATTTTTCTTTATGTTTGCAGAAAAAACTGTCCAGAATGAAAACGCTAAAGATGTGCTGGAAATTGCAGAACAGATGACCTACGGAGCAATCGACGGTCCGTCGACCCATCGACGGTCTGTAGGTGGAAATCTTTGCCATGAAAATGTATGCTGCCAAGGAAAGATCGGGGAATTCTTACAAGTATGGGGCTACGGAAGGGATGACGGTCAGTCGTCTCATCGACGGACCGTATTGGTGATCCGTTGGTGTTAACAAAATGTAGCCTCAGTATACAATTTTAAAAGATTCTGAGTATGGAGTAACGACGGCCATCGACGGACCATCGTCCTGTCAACGGTCCGTCCTGTTGGTCCGTCAATGGTAACAGAGAGTTGGAGAAGAAGGGAGCTGAAAATAAAGTTGAAGTATGGAACGACGGAGGCCTTGACGATCCGTCGTTGCCTTGACGGTCCGTCGGTCAGGTCGTCGCTGAGAGACGCATTTTTTGACAAATTTTCCTTATTTAGGCTTACCTCTATGTTTAGGATTCTATTATTACCTCGATTTTGGGGTTAGACTCTGGGTTATTTTTCTTATTTGTAATATTGGTTCTTGAATATTGGGTTTTGGAAAATACTTCATTTTTTCGGAATTGTTTATTGCATTATTTTTTCGAATTCAAGTGATTTTTTGGATTTTCTTCAATCTCATCAAAGTATGTACATGAGTTCTTGTCTAATTAATATGAAATGTGTGATTATGAACGTGGGTAACTAAATCCACAACTAGGGTTGTGGGAACCATGGGTAATGTAAAAAGTAAAAATAGCTAAAATAACAATTCTCGAATAGTTTCTTGCACATTGATAATTCTTTCGTTTAGAAGTCTTTTTAACGAGTGCACTAGTTAGAACTCGCCTTGTTACTACTTGCCGAATCAAGGAGGCAGATAAGAAGAAAAGAATTATCAACGTAGATTTAGTATATACTATCTAATAGGCTAGTGTCGATTGGTGCGAAGTAATAACTAAGCCATACATCGATTATGATTCTTAATATGAGGTAAAAGGTAATGTTTAGTAAAGTATACACACGTAGCCGGACCAAGGTGTGGAGTGAAATTCACTAGTTTCCGGACCAAGGAATTAGGGATACATAAATTATCACTTTGCATGCAAGATCCTAGGAAAGAGTTGTTATAGCTAGGGTTACTGCGTTATGAACTTAATGGGGAACACTTACACCCTAGTTTATCTCATTACTTGATAAACATCAAACATTTGAACTTGCTACTTGTTTACTTAGAATTAATTAAACCATTTTCCTCGTGGGATCGACCCCAACCTAACAATTGGGTTCTTTACTGTATACGACCGCTTATACTTCTTTAGGGAAGTGTAATTTGAGCGTATCACACTCTTCCGAGCAATACCATTCAAAATCTTAAAAATGATGGACATTGCATGACAGTCACTACTCGATAAGGTAAGCAAACTATTGATCCACCTATGCCGTCTGTGATAGAACATGAGATGAGAAAAGATGAAGAGGTGTTGGAAACTAATGGTGAATTGGTGTACAAAGCGGAGAAAAAAGCAGAGGTACCCTAGAAAGGGGTCCCCATTCCTAGACCGCCACCTTCATTCCCTCAGAGATTGGTGAGGAAGACTGAGGATGGTAAATACCAGCGTTTTATCACTATGTTGAAGGTAATTTCCATAAGTTCCCCTTTGGTAGAAGCTTTGGAGAAAATGCACGATTATGCCAAGTTCATGAACGATGTGGTTATAAAGAAGAGATGGGTAAGTTTTGAGGATGATGACCGAATGCAGCATTGTAGTGCTATTGCTACAAGGTCTCTTGTGCAGAAGAAGGAAGATCCGGGTGCTTTCACTATTCCATGTACCATCGGATTATTACACTTTTCCAAAGCACTATGTGATCTAGGTGCAAGCATAAATCTTATGCCTCTTTCCATTTATAAGAAATTGGGTTTGGGTGACCCAAAGCCCACTGCAATGCGGTTAATGATTGTCAATCGAACAGTGAAGAGGCCCATTGGGATTGTCCATGATGTGCTCATGAAAGTGGAGTCATTTATATTTATGGTCGATTTTGTGATTCTTGACTTTGAGGTGGACTTTGAGGTCCCCATTATTCTTGGGAGGCTGTTCCTTACTACTGGTCACACCTTGGTTCATATGGAGAAAGGACAGATGAAGGTTAGGTTGAACAATAAAGAAGCAACATTCAACATTTGTAGGTCCATAAAGTAGAGTGGTGATCTCCAAACGTTATTTGATATATCCTACAGGGTTGAGAGTACGTCTGAGGTACAAATCGAAGAGCGCCTAGGTGTTGAGGCACTAGCGGCAGTGATTATGAATTTTGAGACTGATGGTATTGAAGAGTATGGGTCTTTGGTTGCTGCACTTGAACAAAGTGAATATCGGTCCAAACCAAAGAAATTGGTGTTAGATATGAAGCATCGCGAGTCTCCACCCACGAGACCATCTATTGAGTAGGCTCTAAAATTAGAACTTAAGGCTCTACCACCTCATCTGAGGTATGTATTCTTGGGTAGAGAAGACATTTTTCCTGTAATCATTGCATCAGATTTGAATGTGCAACAAGTAGAATGTTTGGTGGATGTTTAAAGAGGTTCAAATGAGCCATTGGTTGGACTATTGCGCACATTATTGGGATCCCTCTCAGTATTTCTTCACACTAAATCCAACTCATGACCGATCACAAGCCAAGAATTGAGCACTACAAATGGTTGAATCCACATATGCAAGAGGTAGTGAAGAGGGACATCATTAAGTTGTTGGATGACGGAGTCATATATCCTATTGTAGATAGTAGTTGGGTATGCCCTTTTCAGTGTCTGCCCAAAAAGAGGAGAATGAAATTACTGCCCAATGTGAGGAGCGAGCTTGTTCCAATGAGGCTGGTGACTTGATGGAGAGTTTGCATGGATTACCGGAAACTGAATGCATGGACTGAGAGGACCATTTCCCTATGCCCTTCATAGACAAGATGTTAGATAGACTCGTAGAAAAAGGATGTTATTGTTTTCTTGATGGCTATTTGGATTACAATCATGTCACGACCGGGATCTAGACCCTAGCTGAAACCGGCATCGTTGACCTCTCGGAGGTCGGAGACAAGCCTACATACGTCATCATTACATCGTATAGGTTTTTTTTTAGCAGAAAATTTAAAACTTTTGCTTACTTTGAAGTATTCATAGACTTCATAGTAAGAAACAATATACGCGTATAAGATTTGCATTATATCACATCACGTCACAACAACCATCTAATAATAAGATATTCAAATGAAGGAAATAGTTCATAAGAGTTGTCTCCTAACGATATGAGTTATGGAAAGCCAAGTCAGTTGGACTTGCAAAATCAGATTAGGAAAGACATGCTATGAGGGTAACATGCATCATCATTATTTTCATATTGCACACAACACATAACATATTTCATGTAGCCATACATATATTACATATCATTCGTTCATATGCCGTGAGACCTTGGAATCATGGACTTAACATTAAGACTTCCCAAATGAGGGCTCAACATATGGGACCTCAACTAGAGAGCCTTCTTTAACAAACACACAATCTGCTTCATTCATTCACACGTACTTCATTTTTCATTCATTTATATACCTAGGATGTTGTTTAGGACTCTCTTCGGGTTCACTGTGCAATGACCAAGAATGAACTAGTGTCATAAGTTGAGTCTATTTCACCTTTTGATTATCCTATCCAAACACCTTTGGTATCATTCATTTCACTGTGTGCGTTACATGAGGCTGGCCTCATTCTTTCTTTGGGAACTTTAATTTTAATCGACATAGATCATGTGAGCTCATGAAATCCAGTGTCTCTCCCACACCGAAAAGAGGTGGAATCACCGGTCAAAGTGAAACGAAAACTTGCTAGAGTGTATAGGGAAATGAACCCTGCTAGAAACCTATGTTGGCAGCATAGGTTCAAAGACTAGGAGATATAAGGAGACCCATACCCGCCTAAACGGACAGTCTCATCTCATGAGATTTACACGAACCTCTGCCTTTCTGAAAGAAAGAATCGCGACTCATAGCTAGCCTATCGGTGCTCCGTATAAAGTTCCATTACATTCATCTCACATATCATAGAAGCTGGCTTCTAGCATGAGGGCATCATTGCTCATTAGATGATTTATCATCTCATTATTAGTATTAAGTGTGTATTAATCTCAATACTTTCATTAGAGTGTTTCTTAGAGACTGGCCTCTTTATTAGTTTTACACTCTCATAGGGGAGTACGGTGTTTGGTAACACTTATTAGGCTCATTTGATATTTGATCTCGTCTGTCATATTAGCCTCTTATCATGTTGTCACCACATTCATTAACTTTAGCATTTTAGCTCTTCATAATTACTCACCCCATTATGTGAATGTTCATTTCATCATATGCCAATGCACTTGGCTTTTTAGTGTGTTTCACACTCTTACTTAACCCTCCTGTGGTCACATCATTTCATCATATATATCTTAGGTTCACTTACTTTTAAACGTACGCTGGACTTATGAACCCATACGTACAAGCCATGAGGCCTCGTTCATAATTCGTCTAAGTGACTTATACTTACCCAAGATTATATGGTACATGACTTATGCATCTTGTAAGTATGCCAAGGTCTCGAGTTCGATTCCTATAGGCAGCTTTCATTAAATATAAATTCACGTAAGACCTATGCATCAATACGGAATTGGGCAAGGGAACCCGATTTCGAATCCCTTGAGCAACACTTAGTCTTATATTAAATTTTGATTTAAAATTTCATCTTGGGGACCCGAAATGGAATCCCAACGCCTACATTTCTTTTCTTTCTTTTCTCTCCTTGACTTTTCTATTTTTGACCAAGAGGATGTGGGATCAATCCCGCACAACCTCATTTTATTTTTCTTTAATTGGTTCTCCTAGTTTCCTCACCTATCCGAGAGGTTGTGGGTTCGATCCCCACGCACCCCATTTTATTTATTTTTATTCTCGCATGGACTGGTCTTAGTTTCGGCCAAGGACACACGGGTTCCAATCCCATGTACCTCATTTCTTTTAATTAATTTTCTAGGTTCTCTTATTCAGCTAAAACCCGAGTTCAATTCCACCTAACCTAACATTTATTATTAAATTTTCAGTAGCTTACATATGGTGAGGTCTTGGGTTCAATCCCTGATGACCTTACACATTTTAAAAAATTTTTGAAACCCAAAAACCTTCAAATGGCTTAGCCGAGACCAAATTTCCAGAAATCTGGAAATTTGATCATGTTTACCGTCCATTTTCTCAATCATTTATACGTTAGATTTTAGGACATTTATTGGACATTTCGTATGTTATTTTTGTGCATTTTTGTGGTTACATTTTTGCCAATAGTTTTCACTCAATTCAGCAACATCAAACCTCTTATGAAGATCACGATATCTACATGTAATTGCATACAAAACATAAGGATTTAACATGCCTTTTTCACACTCCAATCCGTGACCAAGAGTCACGGCATACACGTTGCACACATACTTGTCGCATAGTTTCGGAAACCATAATTAATAACCACATAAATCCGAACATACATACATGAACATAATCATCACGAAAACACATTATATTCCTAAATTCAACTAGCAAACATACCCAACCTACAATAATCGATGGGATCTAGTGACAGGGATATGCAACGGGGAAACATTCCTAGTTTTCGGATTAGAAAATGACTGAATCCTAGGGGTCTCTTGGGAAAGGGACCAAGAGTAAGAAACCCATACCTTTTCTGTCGTTCAACACTATTTCAAAACTGATCCAATGCACTGCCAACTCCCATGAAATCAATGCGTCACCACCGAAACCTCAAGCACAACCCGTCGAGAAATTTGCTTTTGCTTTTCGTTTTTAGACTTGTTTTTCTTTTGAGCTTTAGCATTCAAGTTATTCAAGAGTTATGAACTATTATTTTCTATTCTTTTACTGAGAAAATAACGTGAGAAAACGAGTGGAGAAACGTGAGAGTAAGTTTAGTAGTAGGAGTTTTAGGTGAAGACTTAGTCAAACTAGGACTCCTTGTCATTTAAATTAAAAATCTGATTTTCTAAGGCTTAAGTGAAATGAATAACCTTCCCTTACTTAAATCAGATAATTAAATACCAATTAATTCAACTTAATATTGCTTCCACCAAGGATCGAACCCGGGTGAAGCCTAACTCGCGAAACGGGTCAATCCGGGTCGACGGACCCAAACCGTCCACTAATTACATTAATTAATTACTTAATTAAATACTTAGGGTAATTACGATACTACACTTATCATGGAAAAGACTATTTTACCCCTAGACCTTCCAAACCTAAGATTACCCCTTTCAAGTTCGGTTAAGACTCATCCGGGTAAATCCTAATATTCGGGTGCCCTACATAGCTGGACCCAACCTTTCCTAGCTCAAATAACTCACCAAGTTGGTTGGCTTGGTGCATAGGTTCATAGGTCTGGTTCCACGCGCATCAATGCGTGTGAACCCGGTCTAATCTAGGCATTCTAGGTACGTTTAGGCATTACTTCGCATAGTCATTTTCGGGTTGTTACAAATCAAATCTCTATTAACCCGGTGAATCAATAAAAGACAACCTTTACTTGCCCTTATGGGACGTTCACATTCAAGAGGATGTTGTTAGGGTTATGTAATGCACCGACTACTTTACAGAGATGTATGATGTCAATATTCTTTGATATGGTTGAGGATACTATTGAGGTGTTTATGGATGACTTTTCAGTTGTTGGCGAATAGTTTGATCGGTGTTTAAGTCAATTGGCCGAGGTTGTCAAAAGATATGAAGATTGCAATCTTGTGCTAAATTCGGAAAAATGTTACTTTATGGTGAAACAAGGTATAGTATTGGGACATCGCATCTCGGAGAAGGGGATAGAGTTTGATAGAGCAAAAGTTGAAGTTATAGAGAGACATCCTCCACTCATCTCTGTAAAAGGTGTAAGAAGTTTTCTGGGATATGCGGGCTTCTACCAGAGATTTATTAAGGATATATAAAAAATTGCACATCCTCTGTGCAAATTACTTGAGAAGTAATGTAAATTCTATATTGATGAATCGTGTCTGAAGGCATTTGGAGAGTTGAAGGAGAAGTTTGTGTCTGCTCCAATAATTATTTCTCCAGATTGGACTAAGCCATTTGAGGTGATGTGTGATGCTAGTGGGGTTGCTCTTGGTGTAGTATTTGGACAAAGAAGGGATAAAATCCTTCACACCATCTATTTTGCAAGTAAGGCCCTAAATGAAGTACAAAATAACTACATTGTGACTAAACAAGAGCTTCTTGCGGTGGTATTTGGTTTTGAAAACTTTCCCTCCTATTTGCTTGGCACGAGAATCATAGTGCATACTGACCACTCCGCTTTGAGGTGCTTGATATCAAAGAAGGATGCAAAACCAATGTTTATTATATGGGTGCTACTATTGCAAGAGTTTGATTTTGAGCTAAAAGATAGAAAAGGGATTGAAAATCAAGTTGCCGATCACTTGTCCAGATTGAAGGATGAATCTATGCGAGAGTTGGGTGAAAAGTCTAAAATTAATGATACCTTCCCTGATGAGCAGGTATTGGCCGCTTCTCATGACTTTATTCCATGGTTCGCCAATTTCGCGAATTATCTGGTTAATGATATAGTCTCATCGGACATGTCCTTTCATTCGAGGAAGAAGTTCATACATGATGTGAAAATTTTCTTTTGGTATGAGCCTTACTTATACCAGAGTTGTGCTGATGGGCTTATTCATCGTTGCGTGCTGGAAGTTGAGATGTTAATTTTTTCGAAGGCATGACACTCCTCGTCTGTTGGTGGGCACCATAGTGGTATCCGTACTGCCTACAAGATTGTGCAGTGTGGTTACTATTGACCAACCATTCATCAATATGCTCATGAGTTCGCCAAGTCATGTGATAGGTGTCAAAGAGATGGAGGAATTTCGAAGAGGCAAGAGCTCCATTTAAATATCATTCTAGTGATTGAGTTATTTGCTGGATGGGACATTGATTTTATGGGCCCGTTTTGAGTTCTAATGGGATGAAATATATACTTGTGGTGGTGGACTACGTGTCAAAATGGGTTGAAACGATAGCGCTTTCTAACAATGAAGGGAAGAGTGTCACCGCATTCTTGAAAAAGAACATCTTCTCCATATATGGCACACATGAGCCATTATTAGTGATGGTGGATCTCACTTTTGCAATAAGTTGTTTAAAGGGCTATTGGAGAAATATGGGGTTCGCCATAGTATGGCCACTCCGTACCATCCACATACTAGTGGACAAGTTGAGGTGTCCAATTGACAGATCAAGCAAATCTTGTCGAAAATGGTAAATGATAATTAAATGGATTGGTCAAGGAGGCTTGATGGTTATCTTTGGGCCTACTGTACTACATACAAGACCCCCATAGGTATGTCTCCATACTTACTTGTATATGGTAAGGTTTGTCACTTGCCAGTTGAGTTAGAGCATAAAGTCATGTGGGCAATGAAACTGAAGATGGATTGGAATGAAGCAGTGGAACAGAGAATTAATGGGTTGAATGAGCTTGATGAGTTTCGCCTAAAAATGTATGAAAGTTCAGCCATATACAAAGAGAAGATGAACAAGTACCATGACCAAAATATTGAAAAGCGAGAATTTGCAGTTGGGGACTTTGTGCTTCTATTCAACTCTAGTCTACACTTGTTTCCAGGCAAACTCAATTCCTAGTGGACGGGACCATTCCTTATTACTAAAGTGTTTCCACAGGGTGCGGTTGAGTTGGACAACAAGGAGGGTGCAAAGTACACTGTCAGCAGGCAAATAATTAAGATCTACCTAGGACATACGGAGAGTGTCCATGAAGTGGTTGAGGCATATCACCTGGATGAAGTATGAGTAATCAAGCATCGGGCGTCATGCCGCAACGTTAAATCAAGCGCTTCTTGGGAGGCAACCCAAGGTGTATCCTCTACACAACAATAGGTTTTTCTTTTCTTTGTAGGAATAGTTGCATTCTCTTGTTTCATTTTGTTTTACTCATCTTCATGCGTTATTTTTTTAGTGTTGGCTAGAGATTAGTTTAGGGTCTGTGTCTCAAAAGTGTTCAGAAGAAAACAAAAAGAATAGCTTAATGGGTGTTTAAATGTGCAGGGACGAAAACCAAGAATTTTGTATAAAATGTTCTGGTGCACAAATCTACGACCCCATCGACGGGACGTCATTTCATCGACGGGCCGTAAATGGTGTCCGTATATCCCATGTATGTCTTGAAAATTTGTCTAAGTTTATGTTCAATGGACGGTCCAATCAACGATCCCTCGACTGACTTACGGACCGTCGACGGGGTCTCGTCAGTCCAAAGAGCCAGTGACCCAACCCGAACCCGGCTGGTTATATTAAAAGAAAACAGTTCATTAAACTCCAAAACATTTTCAAATTCTTGTCACAACCGTTTCCCTCCCCTTATTTCCTTCTTTTTCCATCATAATACCTTATCTCTTCCTTCCAAACTCATCATAATCCCCAAACTCCCAAATTCTCCCAAATCCCCAAAACCCTCTTATTCTAAAATTCTACTTAGTTCTTCGTTATTTCTCTAGTCGGTGTTCAAAGGCGGGCACGTAGGTTGTTCAAAATATCACTCACTCAGTCACTCCACTATGATTTTAGGTATTTCGATTCCCTTTGCTTGATGAATTCTCGTTAATTTGCTATTGGAAAAGAAAATTGGAATGTGAGTCTTGACTTAGGGACAAAATTTTATGTTTGTGCTTGTTTATATTGGGTAAAATGTCCCTTATAATGATACAAAGTGAATAGGTAGTGGTATATTCGGTTTAAAAAGAGTTATAGACTTTTCGACTTAGGGTTTGGTAGCATCTTTGAATCCCAAAATGAACCTTGCGAAATGGAAAACCTAAGGATGAAGAAATGGTCTTTTAATTGTTGCTATGTGTTGGGTAAACATATGAGGGTCTGCAAGGTGTCAAAATATGATGATAGAAACAAGGCCTGAAATCTATCTTAGGCCAACAGCACGAGACCCCGTCTACGGACCGTCGTTTGATCGATGGGTCATTGATGGGGTTCGTTGATTGGGCAACCTTAAAAGTATTCAACTCTAAAACGAAGGAAGTGGAAAACGGTTTGTCGCTTGATCGACGGGCCATTCGGTACATCCGTCGTTTCCAGCTGAGAGGTCTATAGAATGAAGAATATAAAAATTTTCTAAGTGTCCAACGACGGACACTATCGACAGACCGTCGATTTATCGATGGGCCGTCGATAGTGCCTGTCAACTAGTAATGCAGTATGAACTGGAATGTGCTTTGCGTTTCCTTTTTTATGGTTTATTTGTTTTTAGTGTGTAGTATGATTGCTATGAGACTAACAACTGTTTTACAGGTACAAATGGCCCCCAAACTGGACATCGTTTATTCCAAGGGCAGGTCCAAGTCTGTGGCACCATCCCATCGGATAATTGGTCCTTTCGACAATGAGCGGGATATGGAATACGAGCAACTCATGGTACCCCCCACAAAGTGGCTTTTGGCGTAGTCACTGCCTCCCTCTCTGATGAGGAGCGCACACTAACCGACACACCGTTTAGGTCTACCTCTGGGTCTGAAAGAGTGTATTACTTCGAAGAGGCATTAGGTTCAGAGACAGCCTACTCTACAGGGTCGAATGAGGCCACTGCCTACGATTCAGGAACACCTGAAGCCACTTACACAGAGGTGCCTGCCCGCCAAACCTCGTCTAATGAGGCTCATAGTTCGTAGTCTGATCCGTCACCCCAGGATGATGTCCATGCACCATTTACTTATGAGCCAAACCGGTGGTGTGTAGATGGTTAGTATCAGGTCTACAAGGACACAAAGTTGTTGAATGACAAGGGGATGATGATCGTGTTGGTGACAGTCGTGCGAAGAGTTCTTACAGGGAGCTTTCCCACAGTCCCTGATGTGCATAACTTGTTTACCCACCAAAGGCGCGAGTGGATGGGTAGGAGTCTGGGGTCATCTAGTGAGTAGATTATTCGAGAGTTCTACGTCTTATATGTTACGACTCTGAGTTGTTCTTTGGGCACACGACAGAGACCTGCCAAACAGGACCCACTCACACAGGTTCTAGTTCAAGGCTGTCGGGTGGACATTTCTCCTACTTCCATCTGCTGTTTCATGTACGGTGTTCCCACTGGTGCTACGGGGGATCCCCTTACTCCGGAGTTCGATTACAGGTGGGGTTTGGTAAAAGTAGAAAGTTTCAGAAGACCATCGATCAAAGAGAGTCCACCAAGAGGTTGCTTCCACAACAGCTGTCCGTTGATGGTGAGGTAGCAGAGTGGGTCTTAGACCCCAGAGGCCTTATCAAAAAAGCCAACCTCACTTTCACAGCCAAGTTCTTCTAGCGGTTAGTCCGCCACCGCCTATCTCCCACGGCAGCAGATAACATTCTTACATTGGATAGAGCGATATTGGTAGAAGCATTGGTGGCAGGGTTGGAGATTGACTTACAAATGTTATTGATCTCAATGATACATGAGAGGGCTTTTATACCTATACTACTTACCCATACGCTTGTATGATATTCCATTTATGCAAGATGCAGGAGTGCCCATTTTGCACCGTGATGCCCTTCGTACTCCTGCTGGGACTATGGATATAGGTCTCCACAGGGATGAGGCCAATGTGTTGTCATCGTGTAAAGGTTCTAGAGTTAAGTTGCAGCGGCTGAGTGAGAATTTGGCGGATATGGTAGAGTTAGCCCAAGGGGCTGATCCTTCCACTTCAAATCCCACTGATGTAAGACCTCAAAAATGAGATAAGGTGTCTAGAGTCTAACATGTTCATCTTATAGTTATAAGGTCCTAAAATGACTTATTATGTCATATAGAGTCAGTGTGCAAAGTTTGAAGTGATTTGGAAGTCGAACGTCAAGGGACGTCCAAGACGTTCGACGAATAGTCGCTTATGTGCCTCATGTGTGTATGCATGCCTAAATTGTGTGAAATGAGGCAAATAAGTCTTGAAATGGTTTTAAATGATGTTTAATATTATTATATGAAGTTTCGTAAAGTTTGGAGGTCAAACGCCCAAGAACGTCCAAGACGTTCGAAAGATAGACCCTAAGACGTTCATCGTATGACATGTTGGGGTCAAGGCTATTTGAACGTCTTGTAGGTGTTCGTTTTGGATGAAACTTATGTGGTAGGTCTATAACATGTTAAGGTTTGAAATCGCGTTGGAAACGTCCGGGTACGACTTCTAAAGGGCCCCACAAGAGGCCCCAAAAGAAGGACCCCAAGGCTGCCAATACACTGCCTGGGCAGTGTCCTTGACGGACCCAATGACGGACCGTTGGGCCTCCAACGGACCGTCAAGCAGTTCCCGTCGAAGGAGGGTATCCTTGGGCAGGTTGTGATCCAAGAAATTGGCCAAGTCATGGGCGACGGAGGGCATGACGCCCCGTCAAGCCCATGACGCCCCGTCAAGGCATGCGTCGCGGGTGGCCTGCTAGTTAGCTGCCTGCGTGCTGCCTCTTAAAGGGGTGAATGGTAAATTCACCCCACGTCCTAACCTGACTATAATAGGTTTAATTAAGTAATTTTAGGTGTATATAAGTCCCTAAAAACGTGAATTACCCATTCTCAAATCCCCTCACTCAAATTGAACCCTTCCTCTCCAAAATATTCTCTCTTGAACCCCCATGGTTTTTGAAGCTCTAGAACAGCTTGTAGATGGGATTCTCATGGGTTCTTCATCAAGTTTTATGGGTCTTCATGAATATTAAGGTATGGTGATCCTTCATCTCTAAGTAACCTTTCACTTGGAGAGTTCTTTTCAATGTTTTTCAAAGAAATCTTATGAACAAGTTTCCAATCTTTCAATCTAGCCATGGGTTCTTTCTCAAAACGTTTCTAAAGATTAAATCATGATGAATTAGTATTAATATGATGATTTGAATGTGATTTCACTCCAATTGCATGATGAACCCATGTTCCTTCCAAAATTGGTTTAGCCTTTGCATGGACTTTATGATTTCGGCTTGTTCTTGATGAATTGGTGATTCTCTTATGTTGAATTGCTTGTGGTTATTGTTAATTACATTAATTGATGTTGGATTAATGATGATCAATCCATGATGATAAATATATGAAGTTTTGAGCATGAATAGCCTATGTTTCTACATGTTGTCTTGAAGTCGATTGTGAGATCGGTTGAGTAGACTTTTGATTATGTATGAACTGCTTTAGCTACTGTTTTAGGGTGATATAATGGATGAATTTGATAGGTATAAATCCTTAATGATCTAATTAAGAAGGTCTTGCATGAATTGGTATAGATTCTTTAGGTTATGAAGTCAAGAAGCTAAGTATGTGATGGATCTTGAATTGTGATTATATGATGCATGACTTAGGCTTGATTTCTTACCTAATTAGCTACTGCCTTAGAATCATATATGTATGAACTATGATCTAAAAATCAAAGTAAGGGAAGTTAGCTAATGATCAATGTTATCCTACTTTCCTAGTATGTTGAGATGTTGTATTACGTTATGGTATAATCTTGTAGCGGCTTGTACATGGTTTATTATATACTTAAAGTACATTTAGCTACTGCCATATATGTATTTTATTGATGAATAAGGTGTATTGATCAATGATGATCAAAGGGTGAGAAATTGGTAAGAATGCTTATTCTCTTTACTCTTCTACTTCTCTATTCCTTATAGTAATGTTGATGAAGCCTTGTATGGCATTGTGTGGTATGGTCCACTTATGGTGGCGGTGTTTACTTTATTGTTATTATATATATGTTCACCATGGCCATGAAGGCAAATTGATGAACTTATGAACATATGCCTAAAATGATACTATGAGAAGCTTATGCCTACTTTCCTATTCTAGTTGTGAATTAGGTAGTGTGGCGATTGTATGAGCATGTATATAATCATGTTAAGGTATTGTATAGGTGCTTCCATTGATGTGTTAAAATGGTTAATAGCCTCTACCCATGTATTCCTTATATGAAAGTGTAAATAGCTAAAGTTAGGAGTATTGATTTCATGGTATATATTGCCTTGTCTCCTATGCTATTATGTGTTGTGTGCTATGTGCTTGAAAGTATAATGTGGTCTAATAGTGTGGCTGACATAAGATGATATTGCTAGCCATGATGTGATCATATTGGTCAATGTACACACACTCTCACTTACATGCATATTTCTAGTAGTATGAGTCACTGGGTCTAAATGAAAGGTAGTTCTCATATTCACTAGTGTTTACTACTATGCATATTAAGGTGATGCTTATGAATGTATGATTTCCTTACTAGGATGACTTGATAGGTGTACTAGTATGGACAAGGGTATGGGACCTTGTCTATGCATTGCACATGTATATCTTGATAGGATAGTTCCTAGGTTTGGATCTTATGCATATGAAGGATGATTATATGAACATGTTATGAATATGATATGATGAAGTATGAATGTGTATAGTGTCTTAGTAGGTTTATATGAAAGGATTGCTCATATAGTTATGCCTATAGACTTATGCATTGATAAATGAACATGTGTGACTTGATGTGTTATGTGAAAGGTTTGCTCACATCTATGTATACACTCACACACATGGATGATCTAGTTAGGGAGAAGAGGTCTAACTATGAGGGCCCAAGAATACTCCAAAACTAGATAGGTGCTTGAATATGCTATAAGCATATGAATGATGAATATCCTAAGACTATGTTTTATAAACAAAGGTAATAAAGGCTTTTCAATAAAGGGAACTTAGCTTAGCACCGAGTGAACTTGACATTGAGAGGTGTTGACTTCCCTTAGAGGAATATTTCACCATTTGTCCCTTATAGAGTGTTGACTTCCCTTAGAGGAATAATCACCTATGGACCTATGTATGGTGTCGACTTCCCTTAGAGGAATATTTCACCATTTGTCCCTTATAGAGTGTTGACTTCCCTTAGAGGAATAATCACCTATGGACCTACGTATGGTGTCGACTTCCCTTAGAGGAATACTCACCTATGTACTTACATGAAGTGTTGACTTTCCTTGAGGAATATTCACTCATGTTATCTCATGAGGTGAGGCCCCATTACCAAATGGTATATAGAGGGAATACCTATCTCTTAGTTCCATAAACTATGCTTGCCACATAGGATCTAGCAAAGTGAATTCACTTGATATGCTAGCATGTATGTTAATGTTCTACCTTGGCTAGGTAGTAACACCTTCCTTTGGTGTAAGGCTCTACAACACCAAATTCCATGATTAGCACCCATGGTCTTAGTGTCGGTTAAGGCTATGGTTTCCCTAAAGGTAAAATGGACAATGGAAGTAATTGAATAGGATCCTAACTAGGAGGACTTAAGGTAAGTTACTTAGGATAGATGGAAGTAATGAACCCATCTAGACATTGCACAAGTGACTCCTTAGGAAGTCTTAGGAAGGTTCTCTAATGCATATGATTATGTATGTGTCCTTTATGTATGATGTTGTAGTCTTGGTTTGACTATGTTTATGTTGTACTATACTTCTATGATGGCATGTGTTGTCTTGTATAGATACTATATATGGTATTCTCTTATGTTCCTAAGGTGATGCATTGCACAAAGTATCCCTAAAGGATTATTAGGAGATTAATGAATTGAAAGAAAGAGTTAAATGCTAAGAAGGGAGAGTTCACTATAAAGTGACCTTTATGTGCACTTATATTCTATATGTGCTTTCATATGATGATTGGCCTTTGATTGTGTTTCTATGACGTATGTGGATGATATAAATGATGTTAACAAAGGTTTTATGATGATTTACTCAAAATGGCATGAAGTATGATTTCAAGGAAATGTCCCTTTTAAATGCATGTTTTCGCATGGTTGCCATACTTAGTACATTCTTGTGCTAATCCCATTCTTCTTTACTTTTTACACAAAGTGTAGGTATTGGAATGCTTAAAGGAGGTCTATGATCGAGAAGCTTGATAGGTGTTTTCTCAAGCTCAAGGAAAGGAAATCCTTAAGTTCAAGGATGTCCTACTTATGTCTTTAATATGAAGTCTTTAAATATTGTATAGTTATGTAAGGTGTCGTATGGGCCGTGTCCCTAATGTATTCTAAAGTTATTGAGTCTAAGATGGCAAAGAGACTTAGAGTTTAAATATGTATTATGACTTATGTTTTATATATATACGATGTGATGTTTCTAGCATATGATGTGCTATGAAAAGTTTTAAATTTTCCGCTAAATTTACTATGCCAATGCAATGAATGATATGAGAGGCTTGTCTTAGACCTCCGAGAGGTCGACGACGCCGGTTACAATCCAAGATTGTACCCTATCTTCTAGGGTATGCTTTTGGGTTATGACAAACTTGGTATCAGAGCATGAGGTTTATAAAGCGGTTTTAGGTTCTAAAAAGTCTCATATTGACACGTCTAGTAGAGTCTCGTATCATTGGTGGTGAGTCGCGACACATTCAATGGTACGAGAGGCTATAGGACGATAGAGTTTCCCTTCTTCATCAATCTCATATCGTAGCATAGAACTTAATCCTATAATATCTCTCTTTTATGTTTTCTTGTCCGGTGGTCTTTTAGATGTGATTGCTTGGATGAGATTGCTCTATGCTTGAGGGAGAAAAGGTGAGTTTGAAATGCTTATCCTTGTTTTATGGTTTGAATGAGTATGTGTGAAGGTGACAATTATTCTTATTTGATGATGTATATACTAACTAAGGCGACTTGAAGGGTTAACTAGACTTAGGTAGGGGTATGGGACTCTACCTATGTCTTGCACTAGTTTTCCTTGATGGAGACCTTAGGAGGGTAATACTATGTATGTGTATGATGATAGATATGAATGTCCTTATGTAACGATCTCTATGCTTATAATCATGTAAATAGCCTAGTGTGCTAAAGATATGGAGTTATCCATGCATTGAGGTTATAGATGAGTGGAGTATGATGCTAATTGTAGTTCTTGTTGGGTTACTTGGTTTAGTGAAGTTATGGAGCTTTACGTGATCATTGCACATGTTAACTCTATGGGGATTATGATTGGTTATCTTACCTTGCTATGCATGAAATATCTCTTATTTGACGATGTGATGCCATTTATGGCAATATATGAAATCTATGTGAAATAGCATGTTATGTCAATGATGTATGTCATGATATAGTTGAAGTATGCTAGAAGTTATAGTGGTTAAAGTGATTTCTCTTAAATCGTGTATTCCTATATGATTTTGTATGATAGTATCCAAATATTTGGATTTGAACTTGGATTGTTTAATGACTACCTATGGAGGTATGCTATCCTATGAGTGTATGCGATTAAAAATGTGCATTGTTTTCCTTTGCATATAAATGATACTTGATGAGTTGCTAGCATAAATTGGAGTCTTTTACGGAGACTTGAATTGTAAATATAGTATGCATGCTTATGAAGAATGAGTTGTTAAATTGAATTAATGAGAATTTTCTCTAAAGTAGTAATCACTTTAAGTGATGAATGTGAAGGTTTTGTATTTGAAATCCTCTATATGTTGGGTTAAGTTGCTCTTAAGTTGGTTTACCCTAAGTGGGGGATGGTGTTTGAGTGGTGAGATTGTAGAAATTGTCTACATTGTTCTTCTATTCTTACACGAATTTGAAAATATGAATTCTTAGTATGCTTGTTCATGAAAATAGTCTTGCATAAAGTGTGAATTGCATGATCTTTATATGATTGGTATGAATTAATTGACATCATCTTAGAGACATGGTGAATTTTCCAAAGGGCATGAAAAGAAATTTTTGATAAAATCCATGTTTTCTCTTGTTGACTTGCATTTTAATGTGCTAATTGTGAAGTTGACTTCATGAGGTAAGACAAGGAACTTGGAAATAGTCACTTGTAGGGTTAATTGTTTAGCCTTGCAATAGAAGTTGAGTCTCTTTTACCATGAAATATGTTGACTCTCTTGAAAATTTAGTGACTTGATAATTTGTAATATAAAATTGTAGGCTCATTCTTGAAAGGTGAAAGCATGTTCTGCTAAGTGTATACGTGTGTGCCTATGGTTTGTGCTATTTTTCCAAAATGAGGCTTACTTTAAGGGTGAGTAATATGTTAAGAAAAGAGATTTGTGGAATGACTTCCTATTTTGTTGTGATGCACTTGGTGTGACTTGCCATTTAGACTTCACTAGGAAGAAAAATATATGCATGACTTTGCTTGAAAGTTGAAATTTCTCATTTTTAAGGAAATTGACCTTGTACTTTGCTAAGGTGTGAACTCATGATACATGTAATGTGTTGAGGAGCAAGAGATTCCTCCATGGACACCACTAAGCATGGTATGGTTGAGTATGACCTTCATGGTACTAGGTCTAACTAATGAAGATTTTTGTTAAATGCAATTAACTCAAATCTATGTGTATTGAAGTATGAATGCCTACTTGTTTTGAGTATTGTTGAAATCTGCCTATATGTGGCCTTGCAAGATGATATCTTGATGAATTAAGGTGCAAGGACCATGTTATGATTAGGAGAAGTATGTTCCTCCTATGAACATGATAAGAGCCTCTTTGATTAATGCATTAAGGGTGAGCGAATCGAAGTTTTGCTTACTTGTGTGCATTGAGTGCTAAAATGATTTGATGATATTTTAAATGTGATGAACTGCTATTATGTTTATTGAAGTCTTTGATGTGATTAACGAGTCCTAAGTGTCATTCGAGGACGAATGTTCCCAAGTGGGGGATATTGTAAGACCTCAAAAATGAGATAAGGTGTCTAGAGCCTAACATGTTTGTCTTATCATTATAAGGTCCTAAAATGACTTATTATGTCATATAGAGTCAGTGTGCAAAGTTTGAAGTGATTTGGAAGTCGAACGTCAAGGGACGTCCAAGACGTTCGACGAATAGTCGCTTATGTGCCTCATGTGTGTATGCATGCCTAAATTGTGTGAAATGAGGCAAATAAGTCTTGAAATGGTTTTAAATGATGTTTAATGTTATTATATGAAGTTTCGTAAAGTTTGGAGGTCAAACGCCCAAGAACGTCCAAGACGTTCGAAAGATAGACCCTAAGACGTTCATCGTATGACATGTTGGGGTCAAGGCTATTTGGACGTCTTGTAGGTGTTCGTTTTGGATGAAACTTATGTGGTAGGTCTATAACATGTTAAGGTTTGAAATCGCGTTGGAAACGTCCGGGTACAACTTCTAAAGGGCCCCACAAGAGGCCCCAAAAGAAGGACCCCAAGGCTGCCAATACACTGCCTGGGCAGTGTCCTTGACGGACCCAATGACGGACCGTTGGGCCTCCAACGGACCGTCAAGCAGGTCCCGTCGAAGGAGGGTATCCTTGGGCAGGTTGTGAGCCAAGAAATTGGCCAAGTCATGGGCGACGGAGGGCATGACGCCCCGTCAAGCCCATGACGCCCCATCAAGGCATGCGTCGCGGGTGGCCTGCTAGTTAGCTTCCTGCGTGCTGCCTCTTAAAGGGGTGAATGGTAAATTCACCCCACGTCCTAACCTGACTATAATAGGTTTAATTAAGTAATTTTAGGTGTATATAAGTCCCTAAAAACGTGATTTACCCATTCTCAAATCCCCTCACTCAAATTGAACCCTTCCTCTCCAAAATATTCTCTCTTGAACCCCCATGGTTTTTGAAGCTCTAGAACAACTTGTAGATGGGATTCTCATGGGTTCTTCATCAAGTTTTATGGGTCTTCATGAAGATTAAGGTATGGTGATCCTTCATCTCTAAGTAACCTTTCACTTGGAGAGTTCTTTTCAATGTTTTTCAAAGAAATCTTATGAACAAGTTTCCAATCTTTCAATCTAGCCATGGGTTCTTTCTCAAAACGTTTCTAAAGATTAAATCATGATGAATTAGTATTAATATGATGATTTGAATGTGATTTCACTCCAATTGCATGATGAACCCATGTTCCTTCCAAAATTGGTTTAGCCTTTGCATGGGCTTTATGATTTCGGCTTGTTCTTGATGAATTGGTGATTCTCTTATGTTGAATTGCTTGTGGTTATTGTTAATTACATTAATTGATGTTGGATTAATGATGATCAGTCCATGATGATAAATATATGAAGTTTTGAGCATGAATAGCCTATGTTTCTACATGTTGTCTTGAAGTCGATTGTGAGATCGGTTGAGTAGACTTTTGATTATGTATGAACTGCTTTAGCTACTGTTTTAGGGTGATGTAATGGATGAATTTGATAGGTATAAATCCTTAATGATCTAATTAAGAAGGTCTTGCATGAATTGGTATAGATTCTTTAGGTTATGAAGTCAAGAAGCTAAGTATGTGATGGATCTTGAATTGTGATTATATGATGCATGACTTAGGCTTGATTTCTTACCTAATTAGCTACTGCCTTAGAATCATATATGTATGAACTATGATCTAAAAATCAAAGTAAGGGAAGTTAGCTAATGATCAATGTTATCCTACTTTCCTAGTATGTTGAGATGTTGTATTACGTTATGGTATAATCTTGTAGCGGCTTGTACATGGTTTATTATATACTTAAAGTACATTTAGCTACTGCCATATATGTATTTTATTGATGAATAAGGTGTATTGATCAATGATGATCAAAGGGTGAGAAATTGGTAAGAATGCTTATTCTCTTTACTCTTCTACTTCTCTATTCCTTATAGTAATGTTGATGAAGCCTTGTATGGCATTGTGTGGTATGGTCCACTTATGGTGGCGGTGTTTACTTTATTGTCATTATATATGTGTTCACCATGGCCATGAAGGCAAATTGATGAACTTATGAACATATGCCTAAAATGATACTATGAGAAGCTTATGCCTACTTTCCTATTCTAGTTGTGAATTAGGTAGTGTGGCGATTGTATGAGCATGTATATAATCATGTTAGGGTATTGTATAGGTGCTGCCATTGATGTGTTAAAATGGTTAATAGCCTCTACCCATGTATTCCTTATATGAAAGTGTAAATAGCTAAAGTTAGGAGTATTGATTTCATGGTATATATTGCCTTGTCTCCTATGCTATTATGTGTTGTGTGCTATGTGCTTGAAAGTATAATGTGGTCTAATAGTGTGGCTGACTTAAGATGATATTGCTAGCCATGATGTGATCATATTGGTCAATGTACACACACTCTCACTTACATGCATATTTCAAGTAGTATGAGTCACTGGGTCTAAATGAAAGGTAGTTCTCATATTCACTAGTGTTTACTACTATGCATATTAAGGTGATGCTTATGAATGTATGATTTCCTTACTAGGATGACTTGATAGGTGTACTAGTATGGACAAGGGTATGGGACCTTGTCTATGCATTGCACATGTATATCTTGATAGGATAGTTCCTAGGTTTGGATCTTATGCATATGAAGGATGATTATATGAACATGTTATGAATATGATATGATGAAGTATGAATGTGTATAGTGTCTTAGTAGGTTTATATGAAAGGATTGCTCATATAGTTATGCCTATAGACTTATGCATTGATAAATGAACATGTGTGACTTGATGTGTTATGTGAAAGGTTTGCTCACATCTATATATACACTCACACACATGGATGATCTAGTTAGGGAGAAGAGGTCTAACTAGGAGGGCCCAAGAATACTCCAAAACTAGATAGGTGCTTGAATATGCTATAAGCATATGAATGATGAATATCCTAAGACTATGTTTTATAAACAAAGGTAATAAAGGCTTTTCAATAAAGGGAACTTAGCTTAGCACCGAGTGAACTTGACATTGAGAGGTGTTGACTTCCCTTAGAGGAATATTTCACCATTTGTCCCTTATAGAGTGTTGACTTCCCTTAGAGGAATAATCACCTATGGACCTATGTATGGTGTCGACTTCCCTTAGAGGAATATTTCACCATTTGTCCCTTATAGAGTGTTGACTTCCCTTAGAGGAATAATCACCTATGGACCTACGTATGGTGTCGACTTCCCTTAGAGGAATATTCACCTATGTACTTACATGAAGTGTTGACTTTCCTTGAGGAATATTCACTCATGTTATCTCATGAGGTGAGGCCCCATTACCAAATGGTATATAGAGGGAATACCTATCTCTTAGTTCCATAAACTATGCTTGCCACATAGGATCTAGCAAAGTGAATTCACTTGATATGCTAGCATGTATGTTAATGTTCTACCTTGGCTAGGTAGTAACACCTTCCTTTGGTGTAAGGCTCTACAACACCAAATTCCATGATTAGCACCCATGGTCTTAGTGTCGGTTAAGGCTATGGTTTCCCTAAAGTAAAATGGACAATGGAAGTAATTGAATAGGATCCTAACTAGGAGGACTTAAGGTAAGTTACTTAGGATAGATGGAAGTAATGAACCCATCTAGACATTGCACAAGTGACTCCTTAGGAAGTCTTAGGAAGGTTCTCTAATGCATATGATTATGTATGTGTCCGTTATGTATGATGTTGTAGTCTTGGTTTGACTATGTTTATGTTGTACTATACTTCTATGATGGCATGTGTTGTCTTGTATAGATACTATATATGGTATTCTCTTATGTTCCTAAGGTGATGCATTGCACAAAGTATCCCTAAAGGATTATTTAGGAGATTAATGAATTGAAAGAAAGAGTTAAATGCTAAGAAGGGAGAGTTCACTATAAAGTGACCTTTATGTGCACTTATATTCTATATGTGCTTTCATATGATGATTGGCCTTTGATTGTGTTTCTATGACGTATGTGGATGATATAAATGATGTTAACAAAGGTTTTATGATGATTTACTCAAAATGGCATGAAGTATGATTTCAAGGAAATGTCCCTTTTAAATGCATGTTTTTGCATGGTTGCCATACTTAGTACATTCTTGTGCTAATCCCATTCTTCTTTACTTTTTACACAAAGTGTAGGTATTGGAATGCTTAAAGGAGGTCTATGATCGAGAAGCTTGATAGGTGTTTTCTCAAGCTCAAGGAAAGGAAATTCTTAAGTTCAAGGATGTCCTACTTATGTCTTTAATATGAAGTCTTTAAATATTGTATAGTTATGTAAGGTGTCGTATGGGCCGTGTTCCTAATGTATTCTAAAGTTATTGAGTCTAAGATGGCAAAGAGACTTAGAGTTTAAATATGTATTATGACTTATGTTTTATATATATACGATGTGATGTTTCTAGCATATGATGTGCTATTAAAAGTTTTAAATTTTCCGCTAAATTTACTATGCCAATGCAATGAATGATATGAGAGGCTTGTCTTAGACCTCCGAGAGGTCGACGACGCCGGTTACAATCCAAGATTGTACCCTATCTTCTAGGGTATGCTTTTGGGTTGTGACAACTGATACCACCCCGGCCGAGTCCGCCCCTGGCACTAATAGAGCACCCAGTTCCTCCCAGTCTACTCCACCTTTTGCAGCACTATTCCTGATACAAACGGTTCAGAGGTTAGAGGCACTGATGGCCACCCAACTGCATCATATTCAGCCTTGGATGCAGAAATCCTTTGCAGAGGCTGAGGATCGGATTGAGAAGAGGGTGGCCCGGCAGACTGAGTTGAAGATTCAGGCAGTTAATCAGTGCCTTGATGCATTTGAGTTGTGGGTTCTTTCACGCCCATCCCCCACAATTGACTTGATTACTCTTTAGGAGGCTATGGCTAGTTTGGGGCGGATGTTGACAGTATCTTGGATATAAGGGGACCTGATCCCGAGACTACACCCGTCGAGCTAGAAGAGGAAACAATACTTACTACACTATTCACTGCACCCAATGCACCGCCGCCTCAGCCACGTGAGCATGCCAAGAGGCACAGTTCCATCTGCACCACTGAGGGAGAGGATTCCCGTGCAAGGAAGAAGGAGCAGACAGAGCTTGTGGCTGCGAGGAGAGCCTCTTTGATTGATGAGGAGACCCGTCATATGAAGTTTCGAGAGTTGGCTGTTGGGGCATCTAGTTCCAGACCTGAGGCTGTTGAGAGGAGCACCACTAAGGGTGCGGAGATTGTTGTGGGCACCACTTAGGGTGACCCTATTACTGAGGTTGCAGGTTCTGGGAAACCGGACCCGCCTGTTTGTTGATCATCGGCACTATGAGCCTCAGGTTTGCTTCACCTACAACCCTGTCTTTATATTTCTTATGCATTGGGGTCAATTGCATATTTTTTTTTGTTGGGGGTGGGGTAAATGGAAAGTGAGTGTTAGGGTGAAGTCAGAGTATCCCAACTCACGATCCTCTCTTCGGGGTTTTCTTGCTTGTGTTCTTTTGTCCCAAAAGACTAATTACTTTACTACTGCACCAATATGTCGTAACTTGTACAAAATATGAAAGTGAATTATGAAGCATGCTGGCTAAGCATGAATGATATCCCGTTCTAATAAAATGCTTGCATGAATAGGTATAAAGAAGTTGAATGTGTTGGCTCTAATCATGACATAGATGTAACACATCGGAAATGCCATGACTTAGACTAGAGCTTAATCTTTTTAATAATGCTTAAAATGATGTTTCCAGAAAATGTACTTGTCCAGTGAAGAGTCTATTTAGGTTTTAAGAATATGTATTGAGGTACATAGGCATCCCAATGCCCAATATTGAGTAATATTGGGCATGTTAGAGAATATTGGCTTAAGGTGTTAGCCGATTTCTATGTATACACAAGTAACTTAAAATACACTTTGATGTTCAAATTCTCCAATCCAAGCTTGTTTAGGAATTGTACCTGCAATGAAGACCCTAAGCTAAAATTATTAGTTTCTTCGCTTACTCACATTAGGTACGAGGCATCCAAGTGTCAAGCCTAGGTACCATAGCACATGATCATTTAAAATGATCATGTAGATTAAGCAGTGCCCAAGGACATATTGAGGATCCTTGGACAAGAAATGAAGTTTCCAAGTGAAACTACAGAGTGCACGGTTAGGATAGTGCACTTCAACACATGTGCAAGCACATGTTCTACCGGCCGAGAGATAAGCGACCAAGCCCAACCGATTCGGTTAGGGCGGTTAGGAGGTTGGCACACGTCGGGTCAAGCAACGTGGATCCAAGCTTCCTAACCAATCCTAGGTTCTAACTAACTTACCTAACTAGCTAACTATCCTAGGACTAACTAAACTGAAGTAACTAGCGTGCCCGATATCCTAAGACCTAACCGGGTGACACTAGTCGAGTAGCTAACTAAAGAAACATCCTAGTACCTAACCTAGGATGGTCCAAACGGGTTGGTTATTGTCCTAGTGACTTAGGGTACTTTAGTAATTACCCTAGGTCACTTAATTAATTAAATTAGTAACTTAATTAATTAATTTACATTCATGGTAAAACCCAAGACACTAAGCAGATTTTCAGAATTTGGATAAGTCAAATGCTCTCCTATTTTTAGTCAATTTAGGAGGGGCGTTTTGGTAATTTAACATATTAAAAAGACCAATTTAAGTGGAACGTCTTTTGGGTAATTCATGGGACGACTATATATTGATATTAGGTCAGTTTTAGACCACTTTTACACGTCCCAAATTAGGTCAAACGAAATTTCTCTCAATCTCTCAAGAACACTCTCTTTTCCAAACTTCATTGAAAGAACAAGAAAAGCTTTAGGGAGAAGACGAAGGTTTCAAAGTTTGCAATCAGATTTCGTGGATTCTTCATCTATAAGATATGGGTTTTTCACTCTTCAGATTCCTTACCCCAAGAGATCCTTTCAAGATAGCTTTTCAAGAACTTCAAATACTAGGGTTTTTATTCTACAAAATGGATTTTCTTCCTAACACTATATTTATGATTTCCAATGAAAAGTTAACGTTTTCTATATTCAATTTAGCACGAATTGTTGAGTAATTGATTGATAATGTTTGAATGCCATCTGATATATGATCTTTCTCTAAGTGATGGTTTCGAATGGGTTGTTTATGGTATTTTTTAATGTGTAAACGTTAGAATTAGAATTAAGGCTATGAATGAACCCTTTAACGACCCGTTTACCTTCTCCTACACCATGCATTAATCATTTACATGATTTGATGAGTTGTTCTTGATTTATGCCATTGAGTATTTAACTAGATATGATTATGAATATTGCATGATGAATAAGATTCTTGGAAGCAAGAGGTAAGTCTTCTAAGTGTGATTACTCTCAATGTTTATGTTAGCCTATAATTATGATGCTATGATTACGAAAGGAATGTATGATGTTGATATGTGAATATGCTGGGCTATGAACATGTAAATTGTGTGATCATGATAAGAATACGAAAATGCAAGTTATGATATCCCTTGTATGCTTTACACAAGGTGATTATGTTATGTTAATCTTACATATGAAGTGTTATGATGAAAGGAAATTCTCACGTAATCTAAAAGAACTTATCATCATGTTACACAAGGAGTCAATCTCCTATGACCTATGATAAGTTTTTGATAAAAGACAACTTAAGGTTATTCATGAAAGGGACTTAAGCTAAGCACCGATGAACTAGATATGAGAAGGTCCCTTCCCTAGTTGGAAGGTAGGTTCACAATAATTCTCATGAGATTGAGGCTGCCATGTAATGTGGAACTATGGGTCTCTAATACATCTCCTAGTTCTTGAACTATGTTGCCTCCATAGGATACTAGCTAGTTGATCCACCTAGAAAGCTATGTCATGTTAGGTTCTACTTTGGCCGGTAGACCACCTTCTTTTGGTGTGGGGTTTCATGACACCGTATTCCATGTTTATCTCACATGGTCTATGTCGGTTGATGCAAAATTTACCTTATGTAAAATGAAAGACAAGTAAATAAACGTTGACTAGGGTTACTTCAGGAGTCTACTTAGTATAGGTAGGGGTATGGGACTCTACCTAGACATTGGACAAGTTGACTCTAAAGGAAGTCCTAGGAGATTGTTCTTATGAATATGATAACATGAAAGATATGATACTTATGATACATGATGTTACTCTTATATGATGTTGGTCATTATGATGAATATGTTATTTTATTATATTGTTATATGAGTTGATGACTACTTATGTTACAAGTACCTGAAGCAAGGCTTTACTTATGGTCTCCTATCTTATCCACTTGATTGTGTGGGGTTATGGGGCTTCACATGACCATTGCACTTGTAGGTTGGGGATGAGGTCATTGGTAACTGTTTTGTATGTTGTGTCTATATGATCTATTGAATATGAAATTTTAACATGACTCTATAAGAATATGTCTTTGATTATGATCATGCTTTAACTTGTATATGTTATATGGTATGTGCATTGAAGACTTTAATATGACTTAGCATGTTTTCTAAAGAGATGATAAATGATCCTTTTTCATGCATGTCCTTAAGTGTTATGTGTATATACTCATACTTAGTACATGTGGAGTACTAACCCCATTACTTTATATTACTACAACTGTAGGTTCTGGCCATTGAAGTTAAGGAGGTCGATTTGAAGAAGCTTTGAACTCTTTCTCCAAGTCTTGGTAGGTCCTCATGTTCGGGGATTATATCTTTCATTTTCCAGCTTTACGAAGACATTAGTAGAATTTAAGAATATTATATTTCCATTTATGTTCTTTGAATTATTTTGTATTAAGGCCTATATGGCATATTGACTATTATTGGCTTAGTCTAGATTTGCACTCTTAGATGGTTTCTATATATGTGAGACAGTTTTAGAATATCATATGTCTTTATGAATCTTAAGTATGAAGTCTAAGTATACTTCATTAGTATGTTAAATGTTTTAATTTTTCCGCAAATTTTATTGATGACATGTTATGACAAATACTAAGGGCTTGTCTGAGTCCTCTGAGAGGACGACGACGCTGGTCTTATTCGGGGTATGCTCTCCAGGTGTGACAAACTTGGTATCAGAGCATGAGGTTGAATATCCTTAGTATCAAAGTCTCACTAAACCACATTACCTAGTGTCTTGTTCATGGTTGTGAAACGCGCCACAATTGTGGGCGAGGGGCTATGCGATGATTAGGAAACTTCTCTTTTCTTGATACTCCTATCTCGTGCCTTTAGAGTTTTGACACTGTGTCTTTTAGCATCTAATCCCTTTATTGTGTATATAGGTGATGAACATTGTGAATGCGGGAGCTACTCCGCAAGGTAATCGAAATGCTCCTAAAGTGCAAGCTATTGCAAGTGATCAAGTTCCGTTGAATCCTCCAGCCATGACGGATGGTGAGGTGAGGGAAGCCCTGTTCCAAATGGCCCAAGCCATCACCACTCAAGGTTAAGCCATCACGGCTCAAGATAACAGAGAGGTTGCACCCCGAGAGAACCAACACGCTAGTACTATAGTTAGACGTTTGAGAGACTTTACGAGGATGAATCCTCCCATATACTTTGGATCAAAAGTTGATGAAGACCCCCAAGATTTCCTTGATGAGGTCGACAAGATTTTGTTTTCTATGGGGGTGAGTACTATTGAGAAGGCTGAACTTTCTACTTATCAACTCAAGGACGTGGCTCAGACAGGGTCCAATCTTTGGAAGGATAGTAGGGCTTTAGTAGATGGTCACGTGACTTGGGAGATCTTCAAAAAGGCCTTTCTTGATAGATTCTTCCAAAGGGAGCAAAGAGAAGCTAAGGTAGAGGAGTTAATCAACCTTCGTCAAGCAGGTATGAGTGTTAAGGAATACTTCTTAAAGTTCATTAAGTTGTCCAAATATGCTTCTTCTTTGGTTTTTAATACTAGGGATGAAATGAGCCGTTTTGTAATGGGCGTGTCCAAAGAGATTGAAGAAGAATGTCGTGCAGCCATTCTTCATGACAATATGGATCTTTCTAGGTTGATGGTTCATTCTCAACAGGTTGAGGAAAGTCGCCTAAGGAAGAGGAATAGGGAAGTTAAGAAGGCAATGCCTTTTGAGAGTGGTTCTCCTAAAAGTAGGCTTGATGTTTAAGACAAGCCTAAGTTTAAGAAGCGTTTTTCAAAACCAAGTTTCTTTAAATTTCTCAAAGAATCGCAAAGAAAGAGGTTCTAATCCTATACCTCAAAAGGGGAGAAATGTTGATCCACAAAGAGAAAGACCAACTTGTGGTAAGTGTGGTAAGAAGCATGGGGGCGAATGTCTTGTTGGACTAATAGTTTCTATGGTTGTGGCAAAGTTTGCCATATGGTGAAAGATTGTCCTAATGTGAGAAGTGAAGGTAAGGGTAATAGTCAAGCTCAACCAAGCCGTCCTAATTCTGTAACTCCAAAAAGGAACCGTTTCTATTCACTCAAGGCTAGGGGTGAACAAGAAAGCTCTCATGACGTTATGATGGGTATGTTACAAGTTTTCCGTTAATGTTTATGCTTTGCTTGACCCAGGTGCTACTCTTTCTTTTGTTACACCTTTGGTAGATAGGAAGTTTGATGTACTTCCCGATGTTTTGATTGATCCCTTTTCCATTTGTACCCCAATGGGTGACTCCATAGTTGCAAAAATAGTCTATAGAAATGCCATTTCATGCTGCCCAATAGAGGTATTCTTGTTTATTTGGTAGAACTTGACATGTTTGATTTTGATATCATCTTGGGTATGGATTGACTTCATGATTGTTTTGCTTCCATAGATTGTAGAACAAGGGTAGTGAAGTTTCAATTACCTAATGAACCTATTCTAGAGTGGAAGGGGGGAAATTCTATGCCAATGGGTCAAATTATTTCGTGTTTAAAGTCTTGTAAGATGATAGCCAAGGGTTGTTTATACCATGTGGTGAGGGTTAATGACCTAGAATTTGAAACTCCTTCTATTGAGTCAGTCCCTGTAGTGACAGAATTCCCATAGGTTTTTCCTAATGACGTTGCAGGAGTTCCTCCTGAAAGGGAAATTGACTTTGGTATTGATTTTTTACCAGATACGAATTCCATTTCAATTCCTCCATATAGGATGGCTCCAGCTGAATTGAAAGAGTTGAAGCTCCAACTCAAGGACTTACTAGACAAGGGTTTCATTCAACCTAGTATTTCTCCATGGGGTGCTGCGATCTTGTTTGTTATGAAGAAGGATGGGTCCCTTAGAATGTGCATTGATTATCGCCAATTTAATAAGGTTAGCATAAAGAACAATTATCCTCTCCCTCGAATTGATGATCTCTTTGAACAACTCCAAGGTGCTAGTTTCGTTTCCAAGATTGACTTAAGGTCGGTATATTACCAACTTAGGGTGAGAGGTGAAGGTGTTCCCAAAATAGCTTTCCAAACTAGATATGGTCACTATGAATTTCTAGTTATGTCTTTTGGGTTAATAAATGCCCCGACGGCGTTTATGGACCTAATGAATAGAGTCTTACGAGATTACCTCGACTCATTTGTGATTGTGTTCATTGATGATATTTTTATATACTCAAAGAATGAAAATGAACATGAGAGTCACTTGAGGTTGGCCTTCCAAGTCCTTAAAGAACATGAACTTTATGCCAAATTTAGCAAGTGTGAATTTTGGTTGAGGTCAGTTGCATTTCTTGGCCATATTATCTCTGGTGATGGTGTAGATGTGGATCCGAAGAAGACAGATGCAGTCAGAAATTGTCCTAGACCTTTGACTCCCACAGACATAAGGGGTTTCTTGGGTCTATCCAGCTATTATAGAAGATTTGTTGATGGATTTTCGTCCATTGCTTCTCCTTTGACAGCTTTGACCCAAAAGAAGGTGAAGTTTGAGTGGTCAGAAGCTTGTAAGAAAGGTTTTCAAGAGTTGAAAGATAAGCTTACCTCCGCTCCGGTGTTGACCTTAAAGGAGGGTAATGAAGGATTTGTTGTGTATTGTGATGCTTCTCGAGTGGGCTTGGGATGTGTTCTCATAGAGCATGGTAAGGTGATAGCTTATGCTTATAGACAACTCAAAGTTCATGAGAAGAATTTCCCAACTCATGATCTTGAGTTAGCCGCTGTAGTTTTTGCCTTAAAATTATGCAGGCATTATTTGTATGGTGTGCATGTTGATGTGTTTACTGACCATAAGAGTCTTCAATATGTGTTTACACAAAAGGATTTGAATCTCTGATAGAGAAGAGGGTTAGAATTGTTGAAGGATTACGACATGAGTGTCCTTTACCACCCCGGTAAAGCCAACAAGGTTGGGGATGCTTTAAGTCGTATGACTATGGGTAGTGTGTCTCATGTAGATGAAGAGAAGAAAGAACTTGTGAAAGATGTTCATAGGTTGGCTCGCTTAGGTGTTCAGTTAGAAGATTCTCCAATTGGTGGTTTCATGGTCCATCATAACTCCGACTCATAATTAGTGGTTGATGTGAAATCTAAGAAATATCTTGATCCCCTATTGATGGAGTTGAAGGAATCGGTACTTAATAAGCTCAATGAGTCATTATCCCAAGGGGAGGATGGTGTTCTTAGGTACTAAGGGAGATTATGTGTACCCGATGTTGAAGATTTGAGAAATCTGACTGAGAGGTGGTGGGTTCGAATCCTACTCCTCTCATTTCTTATTTTTATTATTTCATTTTCGGTCAAGGCACATGGGTTCGAATCCCACATGCCACATTCTCTTTTTCTCACATTATTTCCATGATTTTTAACATGGTGAGGTCACGGGTTCGATCCTCAGGGACCTCACATATTTATCTTCATTTTCACATAGCTTATTAAACAACTTTACTTGGCTGAAATTAACCAACAAGATGCTGGAAATTCGAGTTACATTTTTACGCTTCTTTTCATCAACATTTTGAGTTATTTCTTAGGGCATTTTGGGAATCATTTAACTAATAGTTTTTCACTCAAATCAACCACATTATAATTCATATTAACATCACAATTTATACAAGTTTGAGCACGTGAAATACAACCATAAAACATGTCATTCCATGCTCCAATATGTGTCCAAGAGCTACGGCAACACACACTTTGCACACATACTTATACACATATTTTTGGAAAGCATAGGTTATCATTCGTACGATTCCAAACACACATTCATGAACATATTCATCACGAAAACACATTACATGCCTAATATCTACCAGCAGACATACCAACCTACAACCATCGATAGGAGCTAGTGACAGGGACATGCAACGGGGAAACAATCCTAGTTTTCCGATTAGAATCGCCTGAATCCTAGGGGTCTCTTGGGGAAGGGACCAAGAGTAAGAAAACCCATACCTTATTTTGACGTTCAAACCTTGAACTTGCTGCCCAAGGCTTCTTCAAACACACGTCCAAATCCAAAAGCTTCAACACCAACTCGACGGAAAAACCTTCCTTTGCCTAACGTTTTTGCTTATGTTTTGATTATATTTTTTTCGTGTGAGTTCTTCAAGTGTGAAGAACTTTAGTAATTTTTCTGCTTTAGTACTTTTGTTTGGCAGAGAAAAGTGAAAGAGAAGTGGAGAGACGTGAGAGAGTTGAGCGTGAGAGAGTAGTTTTAGGATTAGGAGTTTTAGTTTGGGAATTACTCAAACTAGGACTCCTTATTAATTTAATAAAAATCTAATTTTCCTTTTTATTAAATCATCTAATAAGTATTAAATAATTAAATTAATTTACCAATTTAAATAAAAACAATTTAAATCATTGCTTCCACCTAGGTTCGAGGTGGAGCAAGACTTCACTCAAAGGCCAATTTTCGTCCATCTATCCCCAAAATACCCCTCCACCTTATTCATTAAACAATTAATTAATATTTAGGGTAATTACGATACTACCCTTAGCCTGGAAAAAGACCATTTTACCCCTAGACCCTCCAAACCTAAGATTTTCCCTTTTTAAGTCCGGTAAAGACTCATTCGAGTAAATCTCCGTATTCGAAAGCCCTACATGGCTGGACCCAACCTTTTCTAGCTCAACTAACTCCCCATGTTAGTTGACTTGGCTGTAGTAAGGGTTCAGAGGTCTGGTTCTACGCGCATCAATCCGTGTGAACCCGGTCTAATCGTAGGCATTCTAAACACACTAAACATTACTTAGCATATTCATTTTTAGGGTTGTTACAATTATTGGCTAAGTCCGAATTTGCACTCTTAGATGGTTTTATATATGTGATACAAGTATTAGAATATCGTATGTCTATATAAATCTAAAGTATGAAGTCTAAGTATACTTCATTAGTATATTAAAAGTTTTTAAATTTTCCGCAACTTTAACTGTATGATTGTGATGAAAGCTAACAAGAGGCTTTCTGCGACTTCTGAGAGGTTAACGATGCCGGTCTCATCCGGGGTCCATATTCCGGTGTGACACTCATATAGTCAAGTAGGAACAATCATGCATCAACACTAAGACTACGCACATAAACACATAGTCATAGTCTAACATGATCACCTAACAATACCAAACTTTCACATTACTAGCATATAGATAGATATTATCATACTTCACATAATCAACTACATAAATCATGATAATATATCAAGTAGTGCCGACAAGGCCATGATCATTATAATACGTAAAGTAACTCCGACAAGGCCATGATCTTTATAATACGTAAAGTAACGACGACAAGGCCACATCAATTGCAAGTAAAGCACATAGCACCGCCACCATAAGTGGACCATACCAATGACAACATAATTGAAGTCTAATTAAAATAAAATAAAGAGAACTAGGGCAGCTTACCACCAATCCATTATCACCACCTCAATCCATAGCTAAATCATCCAATTCAATACCATAAGGCCCTTATCTATGGCCATGAACATCAATTAAATACAAATATTATAATACTCTAAGTCAATTCAATATAGATTTATCAATCTAAGACAAATTAGACATCAATTGAATATAATTCTTACATCATTCAATAGTCCATAGAAAACTGCACTATAATTCATAAGTATAGAGGCAAGATCACTTAACCTATAAAATAGTCAAAATAAGGATTGCATGGTTTGCATGAGTTCATAGGAATATTAGCATAAAAACATTGCATTAACATAAATTCAATCCTAAAACATTGATTCAAAACATTTTTTGTAAAAACACATGGCTAAATTATGAAATTGGACAATTCATGTTTTTGATCATTTTTGAAAATCTTTGGAATTGACTCCTTGATGAAAGAGATTTCAAGGATCAATAACCATACCTTAATTGTGATGAAAAGCCCACAAGATTGATGGATAAAAACTTGAGAAACCTATCTTCTTCCTTGGAGCTTCAAACCCTCAACAATGGAGGTTTTGGAGAGAGTGAATGGAGAGGTTTTGTTTTGAGTTGAGGGTTTTGCATTAATTGGTGAGGTTAGGGGTTTAAATAGGTCTAATAACCGTCCATAATATACCTCTAAATTACCCAAAAGACCCCTACATTTATTGGACAATTTAACCAACTCAAATTTGACTTAAATACGACGCACCGAAATCTTGGACTTTACTGCACGTCGCCGAGACACTTCCAAATCTTATTTTTCAAAAATTCTTGGACAGAATAGTTTGTGACAGCCCCGCATCGTAGGGAAAGAATTTTCCCTACTGCGTGATAGTTGTGCGACGTGCAGCCACTGCTGAAAATAGGCTGGCATGGCAGCTTGTCTATCCAAGTTTGGATCCTCTTTGGGGACCTTTTTGATGGTCCCCAAGGCATTATTCCTGGACGTTTCGACCCTTTGTATGTTTGGATACGCATAGGAACCCTCGCTACTGAACCAAAATGTATAATGACCTTAGAGAGGTCTATAGATGGGATGGTTTAAAGAGGGATATAGCAGAGTTCGTTACTAAGTGTCCAAACTGCCAATATATTAAAGTCGAGCATCTAAAACCTGGTGATTTAACCCAAATCATGGATTTTCCTACTTGGAAGAGGGAAGCCATCAATATGGACTTTGTTGTTGGGTTGCCTCGAACCCGAAAGTAGAATCATTTCTATATGGGTTATTGTGGACAAGTTGACTAAATCTGCCCATTTTTTTCTATTAAGTCGACATATACTGCCGAAGATTATGCAAAAATCTACTGTAATGAGATTGTGAGTCTTCATGGTATTCCTTTATCCATTATTTCGGATAGAGGTGCCCAATTCACTTCTCTTTTTTGTAAGGCTTTTAAGAAGGGTTTAGGTATTAAGTGAAACTTAGTACCGCTTTTCATCCTCAGACGGATGGTCAAGCGGAACATACCATCCAGACCCTTGAAGACATGTTGAGAGCATGTGTCATTGATTTCAAGGGAAGTTGGGATGATCACTTACCTTTTATTGAGTTCTCTTACAACAATAGCTATTATTGGAGCATCTTCATGGCACCTTTTGAAGTTCTTTATGGTAGAAGGTGTAGATCTCCGGTTGGATGGTTTGAGTTTGGTGTGTCCTCACTCCTTGGTCTAGAGATTATCTATGAGGCGATAGAGAAAGTTCTAATCATAAGATATAGATTGAAGTTAGCCTATAGTCGGCAAAAGCCTTATGCCGACAATAGAAGAAGAGATCTTGAGTTTGAAATTGGTGATCATGTCTACTTGAAGATCTCACCAATGAAAGGGGTGATGAGATTCGGTAGAAAGGGGAAGCTAAGTGTCACGGACTTAGAGTATTTGCTAAGACTCCGTGCGGCACTTGACAACTTACTCACGAATCTTTCACTATCTTGTAAGCTCAAGTAAGCCTTTAAAACTAAGATCGCTAAGAAAATGAAAAGAAAGACTTAGAGAATTTTTGAAGAAGGCTTTTTACTACTTGGAAGGTTTCTTACAACTTTCTTGATTGATTTACAAATGAGAGACCCTTCTATTTATACTACTTCCTAAGGTCCTAAGTGTAAATAAAAATTACTTTACAAGTCTTTCTGTTAATTACACTTTGGTCCCTATTCTAGAAAAGTCTACACTTTCTAGAATATGCTAAACCTTTCCAAGAAAAATCTAAATGATTCTAGAGAATTCAAAGAAATTTCTAGTCTTCTTTATTAATCTCGAAGGTTCTAGAGTTATCCGCAAAACTATCCACAAATCTAGACCCTTTCGCCCCCATCCGGACGCAAAATTTAATTGTCATGTGGCGAAAAGTGACATTCTCCCCCACCTATTGATGCGATGACCGCGTCGCATCGTTGCTGCATTAGTAACCGAGTCTTCTCTTCCCAATTGCACGATTAATAATCCATGAACTCGATCCATGCTCTCGCTCAACTCTTTTAGTTGTTGCCTGATCTCTTTCAGCTTGATCTTTTGAACTACCTCCTTCCTAGGAGGCAAGCACCTTGACGACTTCCTTGGCATCACGGTATTATTATCTTTCTTCATGCGTGGTTGTGAGGCCCCTTTGACACCATTGTCTTCTTTTGAGCTTGCAATGGTGGTTGTGAATGTCGTCCCCTTTTTCTTATTGCTTCTCTCGAGCTGCATGGTTGTTAGTCACACTTGTCCTTCTATCTTCGATGCCATATCTAGAGGAACCATGCATGTTTCTCCTTTCTCCATGACCAGAAATCATTGCAGGTAAGGATTGATCACCGCATGACACGCTTGGAAGAACTCCTTCCCATGGATTATATCAAAGAGATCTAAAGAAGAGACAATGAAGTTGGTTTTACCTTGCCACTCGCCTAGCATGATGCTTACTCCATGAGAAACTCCACACACGGGAGTTGGTGGTGCATTAACAGTCCTGAGTTGGGCATTACTTGGACTATAACGCAACCCCAACCTTGTTGCTGCCATCTTGTTCATGGTATTTACCTCTACACCTGTGTCGACCATAGCACGAGCGGGTCTTCCATTGATCATGATGTCGACATACTGCACACCACATACTCTTGGCTTCTCTGGTTGCATGGTGATTGCTCCACATAGTCCTATCAAGCCCAACTGTGTCGTCTCCATGCCTTGTTCTTGCTCATGTGCTTCCTTCTACTTCTGCTCTCGCAGGATAGCACTAAGACTTTTCAGTTCAGGGCACCTCGCATAGCTATGCGGCCCACCGCATATGTAACAACCATCTTATTTGTTGATATGCGCCCACTTCTCTCAGTAGTTCTAACGCCGGAACCGCTTGCTGTCCGGCTTGTGGGGATCGTGCTGCTTGGGGTGTGCTTGCTGCTCCTTGAATCGGCCACGGTCTCCCCCACCTTTGGCATGACTACTTCTTGCATCCCTGACCTTCTCCTTGTCATGCTGTGCATGCTTGAAGTCCGTCAAGGACTCGGCTTGTGTGATGGCTTCGTCTATGGTCTTGACCTGTCACCGCTCCAACTCTATCTTGGCCCAATTCTGCAATCCGTCCATGAAGTGGAACAACATGTCCTTGTCTGTCAGGTTGGGAATTTTAAGCGTTAGAGTTTTGAATTCCTTCACGTACGCCCGAATGCTTCCCGTTTGCTTCAATTCTAGGAACTTTTGCTTAACCTCATAGATGACGTTATTAGGGAAGAATGCCTTTTTGAACTCCTCTTGGAATTGCTCCCAAGTGTTGGTGGTGCAACGTCCCTTCTCGATTTCTGACTCTTTACGCCTCCACCACCACATGGATATCTGAGAAAGATACAACAAAATGGTGTTGATTTTGTTTTCATCGATCTTTACTCGATTACACTTGAAGTAATTCTCCAAGTTCCATAGGAAATTCTCGACCTCTTGTGCATCATGGACGCCTTTGAACATAGGTTTCTTGGGAGCCTCGACCTTGCCCTCCCTATATCGGTCGAACAACGACGATTCTCCAACTTCCGCGCCTTCCTTGAGTGTTTTTATCTCGGACTTCATGGTCTCAATCATGCTCAACGCCTCCATGAGTCGACACTCCAAGAAAGTGATAACCTCCTTCATCTCAAACTCGGCCCGCTTGAGACCCTCCAACTCCTTACGGATGTTCTCGTTCTCCTCAAGGGTGAAGTCCTCAAGGGTCTTGAACTTGTCGTTGACCACATTAATGCGCCGACCTAATATCTCCACGGCCTGCCTTTCCACTTCCACCCTTGCGACCTATTCTTCTGCAGCGGTGACGTCTATGGCTTCTATGCCCAATTCATTGTCACTTGCTTCGGCAGTCCAGGGTGGATGAGATGTTAGCGCCTCTCTAGGTATGGGATATAGTAGCATCTCCTCATTACCCTTTTGATGTTTCTTCCCCTTTCGGTTCTTCTTACAACCATCCATATGGACGTTGGTGGTGCTAGCGCCATTTACGTATCCTTCAGTAGCCATTCCCTTAGTATCAAACCTTGCTCTGATACCACGTTGTCACGGACTTAGAATATTTGCTAAGACAACGTGCGGCACTTGACAACTTACTCACGAATCTTTCACGATGTTGTAAGCTCATGTAAGCCTTTAAAACTAAGATCACTAAGAGAATGAAAAGAAAGACTTCGAGAATTTTGGAAGAAGGCTTTTTACTACTTGAAAGGTTTCTTACAACTTTCTTGATTGATTTACAAATGAGAGGCCCTTCTATTTATACTACTTCCTAAGGGCCTAAGTGTAAATAAAAATTACTTTACAAGTCTTTCTATTAATTACACTTTGGTCCCTATTCTAGAAAAGTCTACACTTTCTAGAATATGCTAAATCTTTTAAAGAAAATATCTAAATGATTCTAGAGAATTCTAAGGAATTCTCTAGTCTTCTCTATTAATCTAGAAGGTTCTAGCGTTCTCCGCAAACCTCTCCACAACTCTAGACCCTTCCTCCCACATCCGGACGCAAAATTTAATTGTCATGTGGCAAAACGTGACATAAGTCCCCGGTATGTTGGTCCATATGAGGTCTTACTACGAATTGGAAAGGTTGCCTATGAGTTCAAACTACCTAGTGAACTAGCTTCGGATTATCCGGAGTTTCATATTTCCATGCTCAAGAAATTCATACGCGACGCGGTATCTATTCTGCCTATTGAAGGGTTAGGAGTGGATGAGAACCTCTCCTATGAAGAGGTTCCAGTAGAGATCCTAGATCGCCAAGACAAGAAGTTGAGAAACAAGGAGGTTTCCTCTGTAAAAGTTCTATGAAGGAACCATCTTGTTGAGGGTGTAACATGGGAGGATGAAGCCGACATGAAGTCCCGCTACCCTCATCTATTTACTCCTTGAGGTTAGATATTCCTCTCAATAGAGAAAGTAATGCATAATCATGAAATTAACTTGGTTAGTAAATAGGCGCATGTTTTGGTAAAAAATAGTACCAACTAGAGTTTTAAGAAGATGTTTTCATACTCTATTCTTGCACTTATGTGAAACTTGTATGCATATGTTTTCTTCAAATTTTGCTGTTTTGTTGATATCTTGAGAAGATTGATAGCATGGTAACTCTTTGATGCATTTTGAGCTTATGATAAGGTTGAGAAGGAAATTCCTCACTATGTGTTATGAATATGTAGCTCATATATGTTGTACATCATGACTTGAGTGCTAAGTGTAATGATATTTAATGTGCTGGTTGAGCTGCTAATATTGAGTATTTTCCTACCCTCCAAAAGATGTTAGTGTCATTCGGGGACGAATGTTCCTAAGGGGGGGATAATGTAACACTCCGGAAATGCTATGACTTAGACTAGAGCTTAATATATTTAATAATGCTTAAAATAATATTTCCAGAAAATGTACTTGTCCAGTGAAGAGTCTATTAGGTATTAAGAATATGTATTGAGGTACATAGGAATCCCAATGCCCAATATTGAGTAATATTGGGCATGTTAGAGAATATTGGCTTAAGGGTGTTAGCCAATTTCTATGTACACATAAGTAACTTAAAGTACACTTTGATGTTCAAATGCTCCAATTCAAGCTTGTTTAGGAATTGTACCATCAATAAAGACCCTAAGCTAAAATTCTTATTTTCATCGGTTACACACATTAGGTACGAGGCATCCAAGTGTCAAGCCTAGGTACCATAGCACATGTTCATTTAAAATGATCATGTAGATTAAGTAGTGCCCAAGGACATACTGAGGATCCTTGGACAAGAAGTGAACTTTCCAAGTGCAACTACAGAGTGAATGGTTAGGATAGTGCACTGCAACACATGTGCAATCACATGTGCTACCGTCCGAGAGACAAGCGACTAAGCCCAACCAATTCGGTTAGGGCGGTTAGGGGGTCGGCACGTGTCGGGTCAAGCCACATGGGGCCGAGCTTCCTAACCAATCCTACGCCCTAACTAACTTACCTAACTAGATAATTAATTTAGGACTAACTCAAATGAACTAACTAGCGTGCCCAAAATCCTAAGACCTAACCGGGTGACACTAGCCGAGTAGCTAACTAAAGAAACATCCTAGTACCTATCCTAGGATGGTTCAAAGGGGTTGGTTATGGTCCTAGTGACTTAGGGGTACTTTAGTAAATACACTACTCACTTAATTAATTAAATTAGAAACTTAATTAATTAATTTGAATTCATGGTCAAACCCGAGACACTTAACAAATTTTCATATTTTGGCTAAGTAAAATGCTCTCCTATTTTTTAGTCAATTTACGAGAGGCATTTTGGTAATTTAACTTATTAAAAAGACCCATTTGAGTGGAGGGTCTTTTGGGTAATTCATGGGATGACTATATATTGATATTAGGTCTGTTATAGACAATTTTTACACGTCCTAAATCAGGTCAAATGAAATTTCTCTCAATCACTCAAGAACACTCTCTTTTCAAAACTACATTGAAGTACAGGAAAAGCTTAAGGGAGAAGATGAAGGTTTCGAAGTTTCCGTTCAGATTTAGTGGATTCTTCATCTATAAGGTATGAGTTTTTCACTCTTGGGATTCCTTTCCCCAAGAGGTCCTTTCAGAATAAGTTTTCAAGAACTTCAAATACTAGGGTTTTTACTCTACAAAACGGATTTTCTTACTAACCCTAGATTTACGATTTTCAATGAAAAGTAAACATTTTGTATATTCGATTTTGCACGAATTGTTAAGTAATTGATAGATAATGTTTGAATGTCGTGTGATATATGATATTTTTCTATGTGATAGTTTCGAATGGGTTGTTTATGGTATTTGATAATGTTTAAACGTTAGCATAAGAATTAAGACTTGAATGAACCCTTTAACGACCCGTTTACCTTATCTTACGCTATGCATTTATCTTGTACATGATTTGATGAGTTGTTCTTGATTATGCCATTGAGTATTTCACTATGTATGATTATGAATATTGCATGATGAATAAGATTCTTGTAAGCAAGAGGTAAGTCTTCTAAGTGTGATTACTCTCAATATTTATGTTAGCTTATAATTATAATGCTGTTATTACGAAAGTAATGTATGATGTTTCTATGTGAATATTCTGGGCTATGAACATGTAAATTGTGAGATCATGATAAGAATACAAAAATGGAAGTTAAGATATCCCTTGTATGCTTTACACAAGGTGATTATATTATGTTAATCTCACATATGAAGTGTTATGATGAAAGGAAATTCTCATCTAATCTAAAAGACCTTATTATCATGTTACACAAGGAGTTAATCTCCTATGACCTATGATAAGTTTATTATAAAAGACAACTTAAAGGTTATTCAAGAAATGGACTTAAGCTAAGCACCGGTGAACTAGATATGAGAAGTGTCCCTTCCCTAGTTGGAAGGTAGGTTCACAATGATTCTCATCAGATTGAGGCTTCCATGTAATGTGGAACTATGGGTATCTAATACATCCCCTAGTTCTTGAACTATGTTTTCACCAAAGGATACTAGCTAGTGGATCCACCTAGAAATCTATGTCATGTTAGGTTCTACTTTGGCCGGTAGACCACCTTCTTTCGGTGTGGGGTTTCATGACACCGGATTCCATGTTTAGCTCACATGGTCTATGTCGGTTGATGAGAATGTTCCCTCATGTAAAATGAAAGACAAGTAAATGAACGTTGACTAGAGTGACTTGAGGAGTCTACTTAGTATAGGTAGGGATATGGGACTCTACCTAGAGATTGCACAAGTTGACTCTAAGGGAACTCCTAGGAGATTGTTCTTATGAATATAATAACATGAAAGATATGATGATTATGATACATGATATTACTCTTACATGATGTTGGTCATTATGATAAATAAGTTATTTGCTTATATTGTTATATGAGCTGATGACAACTTATGTTACAAGTACATGAAGCAAGGCTTTACTTATGGTCTCCTATCTTATTTACTTGGCTGTGTGGGGTTATGGGGCTTCACATGACCATTGCACTTGTAAGTTGGGGATGAGGTCATTGGTAACTATTTTGTATGTTGTGTCTATATGATCTATTGAATATGAAATGTTAACATGAATCTATGAGAATATGTCTTTGATTATGATCATGCTTTACATTGTATATGTTATATGGTATGTGCATTGAAGACTTTCATATGACTTAGCATGTTTTCTAAAGAGATGATATATGATCCTTTTTCATGCATTTCCTTAAGTGTTATATGCATATACCCATACTTAGTACATGTGGCATACTAACACCATTACTTTATATTACTACAACTGTAAGTTGCGGACATTGAAGTTAAGGAGGTCGATTTGAAGAATCTTGGAACTCTTTCTTCAAGTCTTGGTAGGTCCTCATGTTCGGGGATTCTATCTTTCATTTTCCAGCTTTACGAAGACATTAGTAGAATTTAAGAATATTAGATCTACATGTACGTTCTTTGGATTCTTTTGTATTAAGGACTATATGGCTATTGACTATTATTGGCTAAGTCCAGATTTGCACTATTAGATGGTTATTATATATGTGAGACAGTTTTAGAATATCGTATGTCTTTATGAATCTTAAGTATGAAGTCTAAGTATACTTCATTAGTATGTTAAAAGTTTTAATTTTTCCGCAAATATTATTGATCACATGTTATGACGAATGCTAAGGGCTTGTCTGAGTCCTCTGAGAGGACGACGATGCTGGTTTTATCCGGGGTATGCTCTCTGGGTGTGACAATAGAGATGCACCCACTGCATGACCCTCAAAAGAACACTCAAACTAGGTGTCTAACAATCTGATAGGGTAAATGGTTTCAAGAGAGTGTGAGGAAGTTTGATTGTTCCACTATTGGTACCTAGCTAGAACTTGCCCAGTTGGTCCTGCAAAAGAAACCTGTGTTAGAAGACTAGGAAAGGATCATAGGCCCTTGTTCAAATTAGCAAACATCTACCCTAAAATAAAGTGAACCAAATGAAATTCTTATTCCTTTTTGATCCAAATATGTTGACCCTATAATAGAACTTTCTTTTCTTCACCAACTCACCTTCCCTAGGCATAATGTGTTGGCCCTGGTCCCTCCTTAGACAAGTGCACCTCAACTTAGGTCAAAATCATAAATTTAGGGTGGCTAATGCAGAAACTGACCTCCTCTTGGCCCTGAGCCAACCTTGGGTAATGTGTACCTCGACTCATGGCAAAGCTATATATTGAGGGTGGCTATTATGAGTGATGACCCGAAAAGTGGGTTTGAAAAGAGTAGTGTGGAAAAGTAAAGAAAATGTGATCAAGAGAAGTGACTAAGTCAAAATGATCAATTGAATGGAATGATAAATAAAGAAGAGTTGAAAAAAGAAGAAGTAAGAGTCACTTCCACCAAGGAAAAGATGACAAAAAAAGAAAAGTAGGGTATAAGAGATAATAAAAGAGGTAGGATGCTTAGCGGTAATGTCAAGGAGGTCAAAAACTCACTAAAATGTACCCATATGTACCATACCTGACCCTGAGCATACATTACAAGCCAAGAAAGTCCTATCGTGATCCTAGAGTCTAATGTGGTGAACTTAATCAGTGAAAATAAGGGCAAGCCTATGGCGACAAGTACTAACTAGGTGTGAATTTGTTTTGAGCGTGAGTGTTGAATAATGATCCTTGTACCCAAAGTTAAAATCATTGTGCGAAAAATGAGGATTTATTTTGAAGTGAGGGCACTAGTTGAAATATCGGAAAGTTTGTACCTTGGCGAGAGGCAAAAGAGTATAGGTGTCGATGCATGGTGATTTTATGTCATGGTCTGATCCACATGAGTTAGCTCATCAAGCGTAAGAGTAAAAGCATGCACTAAAGCAAAGAAAAATTTGGAATTGATAGACATGTGATTGTGAAAGCCTAAAAGAGGATACTTTTGTACAAAGTGTTGTGTTGAGTCAAAGTGCGTCTCTTGAGGACAAACAAGGAATATAATTTGAGGGTGTTGATGTACCGTGGATTAACGGTACCTTCAATGTTTTTTCCTTAAGATTGGTGTGTGTCTAGAGCCTTTTTGTAGTAGTTTTAACATGTTATTATCTTTGTTTTGCATGAAATGAGTCCAAAACCAAAACGCAGAAGGCAGTTGATATTTAATGCAGATGTGACCCACGAAGGCAATCGATAGACTATAGATGGTGACTGCCGACTTAAAGTTTAGACATCTGTAGAAACTCGAGGAAATTTTGACCAAGTGTGGGGCTACGGAAGGATCGACAGTTCATCGATTAATAGACGGACCATCCAGTTCAATCGTCGTTAAGTTTACAGATAGTCCAGTACCCAAAGTTGAATAAAGTTTTATATGGAACGATGGAAGGCATCGACGGACCGTAGACGCATCGACGTACTGTATTGTTGGTACGTCGATTGAATCAGAGAAGATGAAAGATAAAGGATGAAAAATAAGATTCTAAGTCTTGACTGATGGAGGAAGTCGATGGTCCTTCATGTGAGGGTCATAAATTACATCTGCGTTTTTGGACAACTTTCCTTATTTTAATTCCTTTTAATTTAGGACAATTTTTGTTATAAATAGGTTGTAAAACCTCGTTTTTAGGGTTGGATTCTATTACTACTATTCTTCATTTGTTTTTGTATATTAGGTTTTTGCAACTTTGGCATTAATTCAAATATGCGGATTTGGTTTTCAAGTAATTTCTTGTTGTTTGATGTTGAATTTTTGGATTTTCTTCGAATTTGTCAAAATAAGTTCATTATTTATTGTTTATCCACTATGAATTGTGTTCTTCGATGCATGGTTAACTAAGTCCACAACTAGGGTTGTGGGAACCATGGGTTATTAACAAAGTAAACCTATCTTAATAACAATTCTCAAATAGGTTATTGAATGCATTGATAATTCGTCTGCTTTGAAGTCTTTTTAACGAGTGCACGTGTTAGAACTCGCCTTATTGCTACTTGCTGGACCAAGGAGATAGTTAATAGGAAAAGAATTATCAACCTAGATTTAGTGGGATACTATCTAATAGGCAGGTCTCGATTGGTGCGTATTAATAAATAAGCCATACATCGAATATGATGCTTAATATGAAGTAAAGGTAAGCGCTAGTAGCTTAGACAAACGTAGCCGGACCAAAGTACGGGGTGAAATTCTATAAATGCCGGACAAAGGATTTATTGATAGCTAACTTATCACTTTGCATGCAACACACTAGGGAAGAATTGTTATAGCTACGAATACGACGTTATGAACCTATGGAAACACTTACACCCTAGTTTCTCGCAAAACTTGATAAACACTAAATACTTACTCCTGTTAATTGTTTTACTTAGATATATCAAAAGACTTTTGTTTCACAACCCCCCCCCCTTTAATTACATGTTTTCGGAAAGGACTTGACTAAACAGAAGTAATTGTATATTGAAGTTAAGTCTAAATCATTTTCCTCGTGGGATTGACCCCAACCTAATAGTTAGGTTCTTTACTTGATAGGACCGCTTATACTTCTTTAGGGAGGTGTAATTTGTGTGTATCACTTAGTAAACTCATAAAGAGACCACAAGCCTATCATTTACTTCATACATAAGTATCACAAGTATATTCAACTACATACATAAGTAGGACCTTCATCATATGACAAGTAAGACCAACATCATGTATATTCAAGGTGAGAATTTCATCATATAGTCAATAAGGCCAACAAAATGCATCTAAAGTAGGAACTTATCACATTGACAGAATAGGACTCATATTATGCATACTAACATACAATTAGGTCAATACCATAATGTCATGCATATAAGGCACAAATATTCATATACCTATAGATCACCCTCATAGAACTCCCTTTAAGAGATACTTATGCAATGCATAGGTAAAGTCCCATACCCTCACCTACACTGAGCAACTTACCTGAGGTTATCCTAGTTAGGGTTCATTACAGTAATTCCATTTTCCATTTTACTTTAGGGAAATACTAGCCTTAACCGACAATAAATCCATGTAAGCCAAATATGGAATTTTGTGCCATCCCCTCACACCAAAAGAGGTTATCTTACTTGCCAAGGTAAGACACGAATATCATTCTAGCATTTTAGATGGATCCACTAGTTAGGTCCTATGGGGCAACATAGTTATGGAAACTTGTAGGTATATATGGAAACACTCTTTATGCCCATTGGTCAATGTAGTTATCCACCTCGGTCGGACTATGGTCAACAAGCTTTCCCACATTGGGAAAGGGCACCCCTCATCATCAAGCTCACTCGGTTCTAAGATAACTTCCCTTTATAAAAAGTCTTAATTACTTTATTTCTTGAAAATTGCTTGAGGAGATCTAACTCCTTATATGCTTAGCTCATATGTTATAGATGAGAAGGTCCTTTCATCAACCTAATTCATGTGAGAAAACATTCCACATGGACATAGCATATTCAAGCACAATCTAGTTTAGAGTACAATTAAGAATACCTTTCAAGAGACTCCCTCTTTACTAGATCATCATACATGCTTCATTAGATGCATTTATGTGTGTGTATGTGTACTTACATGAGAAGACCTTTCACGTAAACACATTTAGATACTACACCTATGCTTACTTCATCATATCATATACTTTCATTTTCATAGCTTAATCATGCATTCATATTCATGTACATAGAGTATCACCCTAGGAACTCTTCTATCAAGGTAGACATGTGCAATGTGTATGCAAAGTCCTATACCATTTCATACACTAGTACACCTATCAAGACATCCTAGTTAAGATACATTTCATACTTCATGGACATACACCTTACATGCATGGTAGTAGACATTAGTGTATATGTGAATTATCCTTTCATTAGACACCATGAACCTATACTACTTATAAGCATACATGAGGTGTGAGTTTCTGTACATTGGTCAACATGATCATATAATGCAAACAATCCTAACATTGAGGAAGCCACCTTACAAAGGTCACAACACACATTCACGTCCCTTAAACCATAGACAACTCATATATAGAGTAATAGGAGCTATAGACCACAGACAAAACATCATAGCATAGGATACAATACATATTTATAATTTACATCTAGGACTCCTAATCATGCAATCATGCTTAAGACAACACATTCATATAGGGGTTCATAGGTAGGGGTTATGCTACACAAGAGTAACCAATCATCAATAGACCTCAACAATTTCAAACTTATAAACCCCTAACCCTAAAATCATCATTCACATATAGAAAGAATCATCAATATAGCCTAGATAATGAACTAGCATTGGAGACAAGGCGTAATACTTCACATTGTGTGATCATCATAAAAACACATTTATAACACAAGTTCCTTCAATGCCCTGATCACATCCCATATACAATGATAAAAAGGTAAACACCTTCACCATAAGTGGACCATACCACACAATTGCCATACAAGGCCAAGCATATAGCGATTCTATAGATAAGTAGAGAGAATAGGGAAAATTTACAATTCCTCTAAGCTTTGATCATCATTGATAAATTCCCATAATTCAACATCAATATATGTACAAAACAGTAGCTAAAGATACCATTACATAAATGAAATCATACTTTAAACATCATGGTTCCAAGATCACATTAGGTACACTACGTCATCAAGTCTATACAAAGTAGAGGAATATAGATCAATTTACCAATACCTAAACCTTGATCATAATTGATCACTCATCAACAATTCATATTAAATTCACATGATTTAAAAATAATAATATACAATTCAACATAATTGAAACATAATTCAATCAACATAGAGTGAAAATCACAAGACCCACATCATAAGCCAATTTGAGAATTTAGGAGGATCATGAGTTCATCATAAAATTGGATTGAAATTCATACTTAGAACAGTATATAATCATTAATTTATCAGTAGCATGCCTTTGAAATCAATATGAGAAAGAAATCATGTCTAAATTGAATGATAGCAATTTTTATCATGAATTCTCTTTGAAAAAACAATTGCAGGAACTCCTTAGATGAATGGATAACAAAGGATTAAGGATCACCATAACATTGTACATGAGCAGACCACAATAAATTGGAGAAGAAACCATGAAAATCAGCCCCTAGCTTGAACTTGAGTTTTCCCTCCAATGGATGTTTGAGAGAATTTGGAAGAGAAGAGAGATTTGGTATTTTTATTTCTTAATGTGTATTGGGGTTTTGACTTGGGAAAAGGGTTAAATAAGTCCTAAAACAGTTTATAATCGTATCGCTAAGTTACCAAAACACCGTTATACTTATTGGGACTTTTACATATGTCAAACTTGACTTTAAAACGATGCAACCGAATCTGGGAAGTGGCTGCGTGTCGCGGAGGCAGCCTCTGATTTTTCCCCAAATAATTTTTGAGGCAGTGAGCCTCGTGTAGGGCGGGCGACGCACAAGCACACTCAGTTCCTGGCGCACGATCCGAGGGCAGTTCCACTTCTTGCTGCTGCACGGTGCCTTGGGCAACCTCCCTCTCCAATATTTGGGACCTCCTCGGGGGCCCTTAGGGTGGTCCTTGGGGAGTCGTACCCAAACATCTTGACCCTTAATATGTCTATTACGATTCTAGGGTCACCTCTACTGTTTTGGACTTCAAACAACACATAAAAACAAGGCAAACATACAGGGACACACTAGCACGTCTAAAGACCAACTTTCGAACGTCTTGGACGTTTGACCTCCAAATTAATTCAAATCAAGTATGCATACTATAAAACACATAATTAACATATTTTAAACCTTTTTAGACACATGTGAGGCTATACTTACCTAATTCATTTTAATGGTCCTTACAGTTCCTTTCTAAGAATGCTTCCTTAAACTCTTCCCACTCTAAGGGACCCAATTCAACTAGCCTACTATCCTTCCATTGAGTAAACCAAAGTTGAGCAACATCTTTCAATTGGTACAAAACTAACTCCGATTTCTCCCTAGACGTCACTCCAATAAAATACACTATCTTATACACCTCATCGAAGAAAGCTTGGGTTCTTCTCCCACCTTAGAACCAAAGAGGATAGGAGGATTCATCAACACAAAGTCCCTCAATCTAAAGTTCATAGTACTCTCCATAGCATTCACCTTAGGCCAAATGTCTCTATTCACTTGAGTTGTCATAGATCAGGCTAGGTTAAGGAGAGCCTCTCTAATCTCACCATGAGCCATAACCGGGAGAACCACCGGACCCTCATCCCCTTGAGCCACATTAGGTGCTTGCTCACCTTGAGGAACTTGAACACCTTGTGGAGCTTCTCCACCTTGGGCACTTGTTCACCTCGGGGAGGAACTCCCCCAATAACGACCTCCTTATCAACCCTCCTAGATGGTGTCCTCCTTGTATTCATCTACTATAAACATAAAAGAAACCATTAATAAAGTACACTTAAAACTTTTAATCTCTACGGCACAACACAAGAATGATGAAGAAGGGAAACTTTATCGTCCTATAGCCTCTCGCTCATGGATGTGTCTCGACTCACACAAATGAATTGGACTTTACTAGACGTGGTTTTTATGAGACTTTGAATCCTATAGACTACTTCATAACCTTATGCTGTGATATCAAGTTTGTAATGACCCAATGTACCCCGTAGAAGTTAGGGCATTCTTGAATCGTCAGACGACGTACTTGATCTCTCGGAGGTATTGTTCAAGCCCTTAGACATCGTTCATTGCAACATATATGAAAAGTAGTGTGGATTTGAAACATTTCACAACATATCAAAAAATTTCATTTATAGAAAACGATAGAAACGCTAAGTCTTAAATAGCAAACTTAGACTCATGAAAATCTTTGGGTCACATTCCATACAACAATCGAATACGAATTAACAAACTCTATTACAATGTCAATAAATAGAAAAGCTAAAAATATTGGTGTCCTTTAATCAATTGAGGACATACCACAACTTTTGCTTGAATGAGTGCAAGTATCCATGTTTCACCTCAACCAACTGTTCACAAACGCCACCTACTCCATTAGAAGTATAAAACATATGGAATTAGATCATTGTATGTACTAAGTAGGTGATATGCAACATAATCATGCATGAATGAAATTTCTATGAAACATGTTCATTTTGAAGAAAACTTCATAACATAGGTATAAGAACCACCTTTAACATTAACTTCACATACAAGATATATTTTGTAACATTTTAAAATGGTCAAGATCTAAGCTAGAGCCTCACATGTTGTTATAAGGTGTGAAAAAGTGTCTTAAGACCCAAAATAATGTTTATAAACCATTTGGAAAGTTTTAGAGTCAAGGCGTCAAGAAACGCCCATGACGTCCGAAAACTAGCTAAGTTGAACTAGTTGACGTCGCTAAGTTTGGTGAAGGTTTAGGAGAATCAAATGAAGTCTAAAACTTGTAAAATGTCTTTGCAGAGGTAAAATGTAGTATATAGGGTCTAAAAGTCCAATACAGACTCCCCAAGGACCATTCGAAGGGTCCTTGAGGAGGACCCCAACGTGGCTAGGCAGGCTGCAAAAGCAGCCTGCGCGGCACCCAGATTTTGGGGGCCACTGTGCGATGCACAGCTGACACGCAGGCTGGAAAAATTTACCTCATGACGTGTGCATGCCACGAGGTCTACTGCCTCAACCCGGATATCATAAATAAAATATGGAACTACTCTGGCGACGCGGAGCCACTTCCCAGATTCATTAAAATCGTATTTTTAGATTCTTGACTTTGCAAAAAGACCTATTTAAGTTAGGGGTGTGTTGGGTAATTTAGAGGGTTATTATATATAGCCTAAGGGTCATTTTAAGTCATTTTTCACTCATACAAAACAAATTTTCTAGACAAACTCCAAAAGGTCTCATCTAGCTCTACTTTCTCTCTCCCAAAATCCTCCATTGAAGGAAGAACAAAGCTTGAAAAAGAAGTCCAATATCTCTAGGATTTCACTTCATAAAGTATGTGTTCTTCACTATTGGGATTCCTTTCCCCAATAGGTCCTTTCAAAGTTGATTTCCAAATTACCCAATTCTATGGGGTTTTCCAATTTTAAAGGGTTTTCTTCTAAACTTCAAATTGATGATAAATTTTTATTGCCTATGACTAATTAAGTGTAGATTGTTTGTTAATTGATGTTAATTGAATCAATTTCATGTAGATCATGTCCCTTTCCCCAAATTCCCCAAATCTTTGATCTTACTTATAAATTGATGGGAATTGAAGAATGTATTGATTTTTAGATTTGTTTTATCTATTCTAATCCGTTTATGGACTGCCTAGGATAATGTATTGTTGGGATTGGATCTATTTCTTGAAGAATTCATTATGAACCCTATTCCCCTAACCTTAGGTTATGAATTGAAGTTAATTTTGATTGTGATGATACAGTTGACCTACCTATTATGTTAATTACTATTGTGTGATGGTATTACACCCATTATTGGGTTGAATTGGATAGATTATGGTAAGACCATGTATGATGTCTTGTGAAGGAGATTGGGTAAGTCTTTATGATCCTAACCTTTACTTCAATTATGATTACTTGTGTTTAGTGAAGAAGTTACATGGAAGCATACCTTATGATCAGATTGATAGGGTTGGTATGATGTAAATTTGAAATGTCTTGACTATGGGTTGTGAGTTGTTGGCTAAGATGTAAATGTTATAATGATTGTGATAACTTACCAATGTGCCTTATTATGATGTGACTATGTAAATGTGGTAACCTCACATATATTAATTGTAAAGAAAGGACAATACTCATGCAATTCTTATTGAGCTATCATAATGATTATTATAGAAGGGATAGAACCTATGACCTAACTAATCTATGATCATTAATAAAGGCATTAAAGACATTTCAAAAGGGACTCTAGCTTAGAAACGAGTGAACTTGTAGATGAGGGGTGGCGCATTCCCAAGGAGGGAAGGGAGGGTTCACCATAGTCCTCACGGGGTGGATAGCCTCATAGTCCAAAAAGGACATAGAGTGATGTTTCCATGACAACCCCGAAGCTCCATAAACTATGTTGCCATTATAGGAATACTAGCTAGTGGATCCACCTAGATGTCTGTTCATGTTTGGTATTACTTTGGTCGGTATACCACATTCCATCGGTGTAAGGTTTTACAACACCGGATTCCACACTTAGATCTTATGGTCTATGTAGGTTAAGGCATGTGTTCCCAAAAGTAAAATGAAGTAATGAAGTAAACACTAACTACGGTGACTTAAGAGGTTTGAGTTAGCCTAGGTAGGGGTATGGGACTCTACCTATGTCTTGCAGTAGTTTGCCTTAAGTGAAGCTTTAGAAGTTGATATTATATATGTATATGATAATGAATACGAATGATGAATATATGATGACTTTACATGTAAATGATATTATATGGTGATTGATATTTTTATGAACATGTATAAGGTCTATGTTGCTAAGGTATGACGTTATGTATCCTTAAACATTTTGTTATGTGAAGTGGGACATTTGTTATGATTCTTGTTGGGTTATTTTATTGAGTAAGGTTATGGGGCTTTGCTTGGTCATTTCACTTGTTGACTTTATGAGGATTCATGAGAAGTTGTATTTCTTTATGATGATATAATGAACTCTTATCCATGCTTGTAATGTTATTCCTCGATGATAGGGTTGTATTAGATTATGGGTTTAAGTATGTTGATATGCATATTACTTGCTTGACTTAATGAATATATCTTTTTGATTGGTATGGTTTTCTTGACTATGCATAAGTCATTCCAAAGGTAAAATAACATGTTTTAACTAAATGCCCCTTTTTAGCATGATTTGATTTTATATGTGCATATGGTCTCATACTTAGAACAAGTGGTGTACTAACCCTATATTCTTCTTTTTTTCCCTACATTTTAGGTTTGAGTTATTGAAGACTCTTTTAGACGATTTAAAGTAGACTTGTACTTTCTCAATCATCCAAGTGGGTAGGTCCTCACTTTTCGAGGGCGATGCCAATTTTGAGCTTATGAAGTTGTTTTAGTTTTAAGACTCTTATGTTATTTAGATTTTCATTTGTGTACCGATTATATAAGTCTATATGTGGCTCCTTTACATTGATGTATGGGCTATGCCGGAATTGCTAAATCTTGTTAGATAGTTATGAGATGAGACGATCTTCAAAGACTATGTTCTATCTTACATATATACTTATGTGCAATAAAAGTAGAAGATTGTGTAATCTTCCTATACGAAGAGTCTATGTATACTCGATATGAATATATTATGTGTATGTAGAGGTCTATGTAAACCTCAATGTAGAAGTAATAAACGTTTTTATTTTTTATGCATTTTTAACCTATGAATGTAATGATGAATGCGAAGAGGATAGTCTTAGTCCTCAAATAGGACGACGAAGCCGATTACATTTAGGGGGTGCTCTCCGGATGTGACAAAATTGGTATCAGAGCATGAGGTTAAATATCCTTGATGTCGATGTCTCTCTCAACCACGTCTATGTAGATTCGTACTCATAATTGTGAAGTGCACCACAATTATGAATAGGAATCTCTGTGATGCTTAGGAAACTCTCTCTTTCTTAGAAATCCAATATCGTGCCTCTAGAGTATACTTATTATGTGCTTTCACCTAAACCTTGTATTTTAGTTATAGGAAATGAATACTCAAAGGGATGCAACTCGAAGACTAGGGGAAGAGATTGCCAATGCGGGAGTTCCTACACGTGGTGATCAAGTCCCTCCTCTTGAAAAAGAAGCTAATGTTGACCAAGTTTCGGTCAATCCTCCAACTTTTACAGATGGTGACATAAGGGATGCCCTCTTCCAATTGTCCCAAGTCGTCATTACTCAAGCCCAACTATGATGGCCCAAGATAATTGGGAAGTTGTACCCCGTCCAAAATAAACAAGTTACTACCATGGCCTCCCATATAAGGGATTTCACTAGGGTGAATCCTCCTACTTTCTATGGGTCCAAGGTTGAAGAAGACCCCTAAAATTTCATTGATGAAGTCTACAAGATTCTCTTTGCTATGGAAATGACAACTAGTGAAAAGGCCGAGTTAGACACTAACCAACTCAAAGATGTGGATTAAACTTGGATGTCCAATGGAGGGACAATAGGCCTCTAAGGGGTGAACCGGTGACTCGGGAGATCTTCAAGAAGGGTTTTCTTTATCGGTTCTTTCCTAGAGAGATGAGTAAAGCCAAAGTGGTGGATTTATTCAACCTTCGTCAAGGAGGTATGAGTGTGCTTGAATACTCTTTGAAATTCACTAAATTGTACAAGTATGCTCCTCCTTTGGTTTCCAATCCTAGTGATGAAACGAGTCGCTTTGTGATGGGGGTGTCGGAATATTTGCAAGTGGAGTGTCATTTGGCTATGCTACATGACAATATGAACATTTCTCAACTAATGGTTCATGCTCGACAAGTGGAAAAGGGAAGGGCTAGGATAAAGAGTAGATCTTTTGATAGTGGTTCTTCTAAGGGAAGGCTTGAGATCTAAGTCAAGCCTAGCTTCAAGAAGAGGTTCTCTAATCAAGTTCCGTCTAAGTTCTCTAAGTCTCATGGTGATAAAGTTGCAAACCCTAAGCCTCAAAATGGAATAGGTAATAGTTGACCAAGCGAGAAGCCAACTTGTGGTGAGTGTGGCAAGAAGCACTATGGTGATTGCCTCATTGGGACGGGCAATTGTTTTAGTTGTGGTAAAATTGGGCAAAATGTTTGAGATTGACCTAATGTGAAGGTTCAAGACAAGGGAACTGGTCAAGCTCAAGCAAGTGGTTCTAAGTATGCTCCTAAGAAGAACTGCTTCTATGCTCTCCGCACTAGGTGTGAGCAAGAGATCTCTCTCGATGTGGTGACCGGTAAGTTGAAATTCTTTTCTATTGATGTGTATTCTTTACTTGATCCCGGTGCTACTTTGTAATTTTTACACCTCTTGTATCTAAAAGTTTGGCATTTTACCCGATGTCTTGTATAAACCTTTTATAGTGGCTACCCCGGTGGGTAAGTCAGTTGTTGAAAAAAGAGTGTATAGAAATTGTCCTATAATATTGCCCACTAGAGTTCTTATGCTTAACTAATACAACTTGATATGCTTGATTTTGATATCATTTTGGGTATGGATTGGTTGCATGCTTGCTTTGCCTCTATTGATTGTAGAACGAGAGTGATGAAGTTTAATTTTCTAAATGAGCCCGTTGTACAGTAGAAGGGGGGTAATTCTATTCCTAGAGGTCTTATCATATCTTGTCTAAAAGCTTACAAAATGATCTCTAAAGGTTGTCTATATCATATAGTAAGATTCCAATATTTAGACTCAGAAATTCCTCCCATTTTGTCGGTCCCCGTAGTGAAAGAATTTTCGGAGGTCTTTCCTAATGATCTTCCCGGTATTCCTCTCGAATGGGAAATTGATTTTGGTATCTGTTTGCTACCAAATACAAATCCCATTATAATTCCTCCTTATCGGATGGATCTGGTCGAATTGAAGGAGTTGAAGGCTCAACTCAAAGATTTACCAGACAAAGGCTTCATTAGACCTAGTATTTCTACATGGGGTGCTCCGATTTTGTTTGGGAAGAAGAAGGATGGGTCCTTAAGAATGTGCATTGATTATCGCCAACTCAATAAAGTAACTATTAAGAACAAGTACCATCTCCCTCGGATTGACGACTTGTTTGATCAACTCCAAGGGGCAAGCTACTTTTCTAAGATTGACTTGAGATTGGTGTATCACCAACTTAGAGTGAGAGGTGAGGATATACCAAAGACGGCATTCTAGACTAAATATGGTCACTATGAGTTCTTAGTAATGTCCTTTGGTCTCACTAATGCTCCGGCGGCGTTTATGGACCTAATGAATAGGGTGTTTCGAAGTTACCTAGATTAATATTTCATTTTCTTCATTGACGACATCTTTGTATATTCGAAAAATGAGAGTGATCACATGGATCATTTGAGATTGGTGTTGCAAGTACTAAAAGAACATCAATTGTTTGCCAAGTATAGCAAATATGAGTTTTAGTTGAGGTCGGTGGAGTTTCTTTGTCATATCATCTCTAGTGAAGGATTTTAGGTTGATCCAAGGAAAACGGAGGCGGTGAGAAGTTGGCCTATACCATTGACTCCAACCGACATTAGGAGTTTCTTGGGTCTAGCGGGTTATTATAGGAGGTTTGTGGATGGTTTTGTGTCCATTGCATCTCCCTTGACTACTTTGACCCAAATGAGTAAGAAGTTTGAGTGGTCGGAGGCTTGTAAGAAGAGCTTCCAAATCTTGAAAGATAGGCTTACTTCCCCTAGTGGATCAACTTAGATGCTATGTTCATGTTAGGTTCTACCTTGGCCGGTATACCACCTTCCATAGGTGTAAGCTTTTACAACACCGGATTCCACACTTAGCTCTTGTGTTCTATGTTGGTTAAGGCAAGTGTTCCGTAAACTAAAATAAAGTAATGAAGTATAAACCAACTAGGGTGACTTGAGAGGTTTGACTTAGCCTAGGTAGGGGTATGGGACTCTACCCATGCCTTGAACTAGTTTGTGTTGATGGAAGCTTAAGAAGGTTGATATTATAATGATTATGAATACAAATTATGATAATATGATGACTTTACATGTAAATATTCTTATATGGTGATCGATATTTTTATGGACATGTATTTGGTCTATATTTCTAAGGTATGATATTATGTATCCTTAAAGATTATGATATGTGAAGTTGGACATTGGTTATGATTCTTGTTGGGTTACTTGATTGAGTAAGGTTGTGGGGTTTTGCTTGGTCATTGCACTTGTTGACTTTATGAAGATTCATCAGTAGTTGTCTTGCTTTATGATAATATGATGAACTCTTATTCATGCTTGTGATGTTATTCCTTGATGATAGGGTTGTATTAGATTATGGGTTCAAGTATGTTGATATGCATATTACTTGCTTGACTTAATAAATATGTCTTCTTGATTTGTATGGTTTGCTTGACTATGAATAAGACTTTCAAAAGGTAAAATAGCATGTTTTAACTAAATTCCCATTTTTTGCTTGATTTGATCTTATATGTGCATATGGTCTCATACATAGTAAAAGTGGTGTACTAACCCCATTTTCTTCCTTTTTCCCCAACAATTTAGGTTCCGGTCGTTGTAGTCTCTTTGAGACGACTTGAAGAAGATATGGACTTTCTTAATCATCCAAGTGGTTAGGTCCTCACTTTTCGAGGGCGATGCCAATATCGAGCTTATGAAGTTGTTTTAGTTTTAAGACTATTATGTTCTTTCTATTTTCATTTTAATACAGATTGTATAAGCTTATATGTTGCTCCTTTACATTGATTTATGGGCTATGCCCGGATTTCTAAATCTTGTTAGATGGTTATGAAATGAGACGATCTTTAAAGACTATATTCTATCTTAATATACTTATGTGTAATAAAAGTAGAAGACTATATAATCTTCCTATACGAAGGGTCTATGTATACTCTAAACGAATATATTATGTGTATGTAAAGGTCTATGTAAACCTCAATGTAGAAGTAATAAATGTTTTTAATCTTTCCACATTTTTAACCTATAAATGTAATGATGAATGCTATGAGGATAGTCTTAGTCCTCAAAGAGGACGTCTAGGGGGTGCTCCCCAAATGTGACACAAGTATAGAAAATGTGAATTTTGGTTGAGGTTTGTGGCATTTCTTGGTCATATCATCTCTAGTGATGAAGTTGAGGTTGACCCAAGGAAAATGGAGGCGGTGAGAAATTGGCTGAGACAATTGACTCCAACCGACATTAGGAGTTTCTTGGGTCTAGCGGGTAATTATCGAAGGTTTATGGATGGTTTTGTATCAATTGCATCACCCTTGACTACTTTGAACCAAAAGAGTAAGAAGTTTGAGTGGTCGGAGGCATGTGAGAAAAGCTTCAAAATCTTGAAAGATAGGCTTACTTCCGCTCCGGTGATGACGTTATCCAAGGGTAAAAAGGGCTTTATTGTGTATTATGATGCATCCCGAGTGGGTATGGGGTGTGTGCTTATATAAAATGGGAAAGTAATCGCCTATGCTTCTAGACAACTTAAGGTGCATGAGAAGAACTATCCAACTCATGACCTCGAGTTAGCGGTCGTGGTATTTCCTTTGAAAATATGAAACCATTACTGGTTTGGTGTTTTTGTTGATGTGAATACCGACCATAAGAATATCCAATATGTGTTTACCCAAAAGGAATTGAATCTCTGACAATGAAGGTGGTTGGAATTGTTGAAACACTATGACATGAATGTTCTCTATTACCCCTACAAAGCTAATGTGGTTGCCGATGCTCTAAGTCGTATGACCATAGGTATTGTGTCTCATGTAGAAGAAGCCAAGAAATACCAAGTGAAATATGTTCATAGGTTGGCTATATTGTGTGTAAGGTTAGAAGATTCTCCAAATGGTGGTTTTATGGTCCATCATACCTCCGAGTCATCTTTAGTGGTTTAGGTGAAGTCCAAACAACACCTTGATCAAGCATTGATGGAGTTGCAGGAATCGGTTCTCGGTAAGTTTAATGAGTCATTGTCCTTATGGGGGATGGTGTCTTTAGGTATCAAGGAAGGTTGTGTGTTCCCTATGTAGATGATTTGAGGAACCGGATTCTTGAGGAAGCTCATGGGTCCCGTTACTCTATTCATCCGGGGTCAACAAAGATGTATCATGACCTTAGGGAAGAGTATTGGTGGGAAGGTTTGAAAAAGTACATAACGGAGTTTGTAGCAAAGTGTCCAAAATGCCAACAAGTGAATGCCGAACATCAAAACCCGGGTGGTTTACTTTAAGAAATCCAAATTCCTTCTTGGAAGTGGGAAGACATCAATATGATTTTTGTGGTAAGTTTGCCTAAAACTCAAAAACAATATGACTCCATATGGGTGGTGGTGGATAGGTTGACCAAGTCATCTCGTTTTGTTCCTGTTAAGTCTACTTATTCGTCGGAGGATTATGCAAAGATCTTCATCAATGATATTGTGTGTCGCCGTGGTATTCCGTTATCCATCATATCGGATAGGGGTGCACAATTCACATCTAGGTTTTAGAGGTCATTCCAAGAAGAGTTGGGTACTAAGGTGAAGTTCAGTACCACTTTACATCCCAAACTGATGGTCAAGCGGAGCGTACTAGTCAAACCCTAGAGGATATGCTTAGAGCTTGTGTCATCCACTTCAAGGGAAGTTGGGAGAAGCACTTGCCTTTGGTGGAGTTTGCTTACAATAATATATTTCATTTATCCATATCAATGGCTCCTTATGAAGCCTTGTATGGTAGGATGTGTAGATCTCCTATAGGGTGGTTTGAATTCGGTGAGTCTTCGATTATTGGTCCCGATTTAATTTATAAGACTTTGGAAAAAGTCCACATCATAAAGAACCGGTTGCAAACGTCCTATAGTCAGCAAAAGTCTTATGCCAATCATAGGAGGAGGGAGCTAGAGTTTGAAGAAGGGGATAAGGTGTATTTGAAAATTTCGCCTATGAAATGGGTGGTAAGATTAGCCAAGAAAGGGAAGTTGATTCCTCATTATGTGGGTCCCTATGAAATCTTGCAAAGGGTTGTCAAAGTTGCCTATTAATTGAAACTTCCTACTGAATTGGCTTCGGCTTATCCGGTTTTCCAAGTTTCTATCCTTAAGAAGTGTATCGGTGATCCCTAGTCTATTCTTCCTATTTAGGGTCTTGGTGTGAAGGATAACCTATCTTATGAGGAAGTTCCGGTTCAAATCCTTGATAGGCAAGTAAAAGATTGAGGAATAAAGAGGTGGCTTCCGTAAAGGTGTTATGGAAAAATCAGCTAGTTGAGGGTGCAACATGGGAGGCCGAGGCCGAGTCCGACATAAAGTCTTGTTAACCTAATAAATTTGATAACTAAGGTTAGGTACTTCTATTAATAATGAAAATAATCGCTAAAAATAGAAGTTTCTAGATTTTTGGTGAAGTTTTGCAAAATGTGCATTTTTGAATGTTGTTATAGTGACTTACAGTGAAGTATGCTATTAATTTGCAATTTTTTTTTTGAGTTATGTTGTGCAATTTGATATGGTGAGTCTTTATGAATTGGTCTGTAGCATGTTGGTAAGTTGAACATTACCATAATTGACTCATAAATGCTATGTTGAGCTCTTGTTGTTGTGAGAAGGATATTACTCATAATGTAATGTTGCGCCTTATGTGTAGAAATCAAAAATTTTGAATTTCCTTGTGTAAATCATATGATTGGTGTTGTAACAAATGTTGTTATGTATTGTTTATTCGTTGGGATGCTAGTCTTGAGTCTATTCCTTCCTTCAAAGGATTTTTAGTGTCATTCGGGGACCAACGTTCCTGGGGGGGGGGGATAATGTAACACTTCAAAAATCTAAGACGTGTTCTAGTGCCTAACATAAGTTTCATAAGGTTTAGACACTTTAAGGCCTATTTTAATGAATATAAGTCATTTAGGAAGTCTAGAAACCAAAATGTCCAAGAACGTTCATGAAGTTCGCAAACTAGTTCAATGAGGTACTAGCGTGCCTTAGCGCATTTGATTAGCTTTTAGAAGTCGGAAAAGGATGAAAACTGATGGAAGGGTGTCTAACATGTTCTTAAGTTGATTCATGGTCTAAACTTCTGGGTACGACTCCCCAAGGACCAACCAAGGGCCCTTGAGGGGGAACCTTTCATTTATTGGGGTCAAAGACTGCCTGGCCAGTGTGCACCCACAAAGTCAGTCGACGAGGCGTGTGTGGATCGACGGGGCGTCGATTCCATCAGTCGACCAAACCTTAGCCAAATCATTGAAGGGCCTCTTTTTCATAGTCTCTGAACTTACCTACGAATGTGCAGCACAGAAGGGGGGAGGGACCGTCGACTCACAGACGGACCGTTGGTCGAGGTCTCATTTGTGAAGGCTTGACTTTTCTGCACATATTTAATTAGCTGCAATTTATTAATTAAAGGGTTAGTTAATTATTTGGGGGTTTAAGGAGGTAAAATTAACTTAGTTAACACCGTATATAAAGTCCTAACATAATTAAGACTAACTAAACTCTCATAACTCACAATCTGAAAACTGTTATCCTTCTATCTTCTTTCTCTCTCTAGTGAAGAACTCCATTGAACACCAAGATAGTGGAGGGTTTAGGGGATGCAAAGAGTCAAGTTTCACCATCAATCTTCATCAATTAGTAAGGTATGGGATCTAATTCACCTTTGAGACCTCTTTCCTCAAAGGGCTCCTTCAAAGTAATTTCAAAAGTTGATTTTTCAAGTGGGTTTTCATCCAATCTCGAAATTGATGTTATGAATTGATTTTTTTATGCTTTATCTTGGATATTATGAATATATTAACATCTATTCTAACTTAATTATGATATATCTTGATGGTTTGGTTTAATTTGTAGAAGATGACTTTCAACCTTTAACCCTAGGTTATGGTGGTGATATGAATTGTTAAATGTTGGTTCAATTGACTTGGTTATTGATTGAATTACTACTAGATGATGTTATTGTATCAATCATGAATAGATTTGGATATATTATAGTCCTATCATGCTAGTTCATGAGAAGTTGATCTAGGTTATATAGTATGTTGTGAATTGACCTAAGTATCTTGTCTTTAGCTATGAACTAGTGATGAATTGTGATGTAGTGATTCATTTAGCCTTTCTATTATGTTGGTTATTGTCTTATGATGAAACTATATCCTAATTGGATTTAATTAAGGGTTTATGGGTAGACCTTGATGATGGATTATGAAGGAGACTTGGTAAGTCTAATGATCCCTATTCTTTACTTGAAATTATGGTTAATTGTGATTAAGTCATGATGTTGTATTGGAGTATGCCTTGTATTAGGATTGGTAGGGTTGGATGATGTTGAATTGAAATGTCTTGACTATTATTTGTGAGGTGTTGGCTAAGATGTAAATGTTATAAGGATGGTGAATGATTTACCAATGTGCCTTATTATGAAGTGATATGTAAATGTTCTAACCTCACTTATATGAATTGTAATGAAAGGATTTATACTCATGCAATTCTTATTGAGCTATGATGATGACGATTATATATGGTATTGACCCTATGACCTAAAATAAGTATTATTGAGCTATGGTGCGCAGTTGTTTGCTTGGACCATGTTTGGGTCCACCTTGGGGTCCCTTACGCTGGTCATCGGGGCGTCGTTCTTAGACCTTTAGACCCGTTACATGTCATTCTATGTATCAGAACCATGGATACTCAATTTCACCCTCAAACAATACCCAAAAACTCCACTACTAAACACTACGACACACTAGTTCAACTTCGACTAGATTTTGGACGTCTTGGCCGTTCTTTGACGTTTGACCTCAATACACTTCCACACTTTACACACTGCCTATAAACAATATTATTAACCATTTTAAGTCTTTAAAACATCATGAAACACCTGTTAGGCTCTAGTTTCACCTAGTTTATTTTTAGGGGCGTTACAACTATCTCACCTTTGAGAACATTCATCCTCGAATGAAGATTAAACTAGCTGAAATAGAGGGAGAGAGCTGCAATACCTACCACTAAACACTGAGAACTGAATTTCTGACTTAATTGAGTTCCAATGACATGTAAATATGCTTAAAATGCAAGTACAAACTGAGGGTACATGATTCTAAGGCTGAATTCACGCATGAATGACAGAAAAACTAACGAGGAACTATTACCTCAAGATGGAGTGGAATCGGAAGGAAAGAATTGAGGATACTTGGCTTTCATGGCTTCTGCTACTTCCCATGTAGCTCTCTTTACGGACTGACTCCTCCATAGAACCTTTACTGAAGCGACTTCTTTGTTTCTCAACCTTCTAATATCACGACCAGAGAGTACACCCTAGAAGTTAAGGAAATCTTAAATCGTAACACGATGTACTTGACCTCTCGGAGGTCTTGTACAAGTTTAGACATCATTCATTGCATACATGTATGAAAAGTAGTGCAGAATTAAAATATTTCACACGAATAATATCTCAAAACATCTTTTATATAAAATGATAGAAATGCTTAGTCTCAACATACGTCAATAATAGACTCAGGAATATTTTGGACATGGCCCATACATCAAATCTAAAAACATAGTCTATTAGAATGCTTTTAACAAAAGAAACTAAAGATAGATATTTCCTCAAATCAAGTGAGGACATACCCCAACCTTGCTTGAAAGAGTCCTACTTTCCAAGCTTTGCTTCAAGATGCCTCTCACCTTCAACCTACAACTTTAGATATAGACAAATGTATGAAATTAGTACAACACATTTTCTAAGTATGACATAATGCATAAAATCCTGAGAAACAGACATTTATAACAAATATGCTCTTTTTGAGTAAAACTTCATACCATAATATAGAGAAACACATATCCCACCAACTGCACATATACGTCATATATCACAAGATAACATCAACAACACATCAAAACACCTAAACAAGAGACCCTCCTACCAAATGTGATTCTAAGGATCACTTGAGTGAGTTATGAAGTGACCGTCCATACAATCCCTTCACACACACCAAAGAAATCCTTCAGACTACCTAAGATAAGATTATTTCCATTTCATTAATTAGACTACCTTTCAGACTACCTAAGATAAGATTATTTCTATTTCATTAATTAGACTACCTACCTAGAATTAATCTAAGACTCACCTAAATAAGACAAGAAGAGAACACCCACACTCCCACTTCAAGCCCACCTAAGCAATCCTCAAAGCTACTTTAGTTAGTTACATTTTCATCAACATACCTTTACTTAATTCATTATGTTCATTAGACCATATAAGAGACATTCAGCACTTAAGGACTTTCACATAATGGTCTTGGAGAAGACCTAGGGAACTTACGCGCTAGCATCTTAGAAGCCTAATCGTGCAATATCTATATAGCGTCCCATTCCACTACCTAAACTTCATAGAACTTATCCAACACTAGCATGTATCCCACATGATAAGAATAGGCAATAACCGACATAGACCATACTAGCTAGGCATGAAATCCGGAGTCATAACCTACTCCGATAAGGGTGTTCTACTTTGTAATGGTAGAACAAGAACACATCCTATGTAGGCACATAGTTAAGGAATATTAAGTGTTTCTTTGTACTCTAGCCTCATTATTAACTAGAGCTACTCCCCCATCATACTCACTCTGTGCTAGTATTTTCTCTCATAGACTAATTCAATAAAGGAGCATATGAAGAGGTAACATATTTGTTCATAACCAAATCATAACACACCTTACCAAAAAGGTCCCCTATGGTTGCCTTACAATGGTTAAAGGATAGCTCAATGACTTTACTAAGGATGATTTCATGTCGTTCCAGCCAACCAACCCTAAGTCCACCATTCACACGAGAAGGATACCATTATAGCTTTCAACTTCAAGGATATCATAACCTTCTTTCTAAAAGGTTCCACATAAATGACCTTTTTTACTATATTCAAGATAATATTACATTAATACATATACATTCATGACAAAGGTGCTTTAGCCTACTAATTCAAGAATTCATATTCATATTCTTCATGTATCAAGGAAGGGACACAAGTCTACCAAAATAAGACACATATTCTATCCATTATCACATATAACATATAATTCAAGAAGAACATAGACACAACTTAGTATACTTGCAAGTTATCCAATACACCTCTATAAATTTATCAACATAACACATCATAAGGTGAATATAGTCAACTAAGAAGTTTCACACTTCAAAATCAAGTCTACACACAAGACATAACTATAGCCTATCATGATCATCTATATTCACTTAGGAGAACACATACATAACTTCGTGGATACACATGACTCATATAGACCTTCATAGTGATCACATAGTGTCACATTCGGAGATCACCCCCTTGAAATAACCGGAGTCGTTGTCCTCTTTGAGGACTAAGACTAGCCTCTTAGCATACATCAGTACATTTAGGTTAAAAATGAGGAAAATTTAAAACTTTTTATTCTATATTGAGGTTTACATAGACCTATACATACACATAATATATCCACATCGAGTATACATAGACCCTTCGTATAAGAAGATTACATAGCCTTCTACTTTTATTGTACATATATAGTATAAGATAGTCTCATAAGAAGTCTATAACATTGTCTCATATTAAACAATGTAGATAAGAGTATCTCAATTTGGGCATAGCCCTTACATCAACAATTATAGCCACATATAGGCTTTACAATTATAGTACCAAAATTAAAGAGAATGAACAAAGTGTTTTTAAGACTAAACAACATCCAATAGGTAGATAATGGCATCGTCCTCGGAATGTGAGGACCTACCGAACTTAAAAGATAATAATCCAAGTTGTCTTCAAAGCCTTCCCTAATATAAATGGTCAGATCCTACATTAGTAGTAAACATCAAACATGGGTTAGTACACACCTGTACTAAGTATGGGTATATGCACATAAAATAAGAGAAATCGTGTTAAAGAGGTCATTCGATCAAAAACCATGCTAAATTACTTTTAAAAGACTTATTCACAATCAATAACCCATATAAGCCAATAATCACATAATCCATAATTCAAACTCATGTACGACACAAGACCAACATCAACAAGTAATAGTCAAGTCAACATATACAAGAGTTCATAACATCATAATATAAGCAAGACCCTTACTCACAACCCACCATTTAGCCTACAAGTGCAATGACAAACAAAAGTCCCTTAACCTTACTCAATCAAGCAAACCGAACAAAGGATCACAAGTAATGCCCAACTCAACATAACATAGCATCAATAGTAGTCATCATCATATTTAGCAATATAGACCAATAGCATGTTCATCAATGAAACTAACATTATAAAGGATCATCAACATGTAAAGTCAACATAACCATAATATTTACTTTATAAGATCATTATATCATAAGAACATCCTTCTAGGACTTCCCTCAAAGCCAACTAGTGCAATGCCTAGGTAGAGTCCCACACCCCTACCTTTACTAGGCCAACCTCTCAAGTCACCCTATCTAGAGTTCACATCATTACTTCAAGTTACTTTCGAGAAAATTGACCTTAACTGACATAGACCACAGAGCTATGTGTGGAATCTAGTGTTGTAAAACCATACACTAAAGAAAGGTGGTCTACTGGCCAAAGTAGCCAAACATAAATGTTGCTTTCTAGGTGGATACACTAGCTAGTCTTCCATCGGTGGTAACATAGTTCTAGAACTAGGAGATATGCATGAACCCTCTACATGCCTATGGCATTGGAGTCTCATCTCATGTGAATCCATTGGGTGAGTGTCCCTCATAGGAGAGTCAACACCTCATATGGATCTATAGGGTGAATCTTCCTCTATGGGAAGTCAACACCTTACATTGTCAAGATCACTCGGTTCTAAGTTAAGTCCCTTTTTAAATGTCATTCTTTTTTAATAGTCACTTAATTTTTATCATAGGGTCTAATAACTTATATAGTCTTGTCATTTAGATCAATAGGTATTGCATGAGAATATCCTTTCATGGAAACCCTCACATGTGAGATTAGCATATCATAATCATCATTTCATAACAAGATACATAGGCAAGTTATCACCAACCTTATATCATTTCTTCTTAAGCATAATCTCACAATCACATAGTCAAGACATTTCAATTCAACATCATACCAACACCTATATAGACTATTCACAAGGTATACTTCAATTGAACTACATCACCAATGACAAGCCATCATACTTGAAGTAAAGATTAGGATCATGAAGACTTACCAAATCTCCTTCACAAGGCATCATCAGGTTCTTATAATTAGCCAAAGAATTACATACAATTATAGGTGTAGTAACATCAACCAATATTAATTAATACAAGAACTAGGTCAATTGACTCATCACTTTCCCCATTAACATCAATTCATAACCTAGGGTTAGGGGAATTAGGGTTCATCATGAATTTGGTTCAATCACGATAATACATTACCTTAGTCAATCCATAAATTAATTAGAATAGATAAAAACAAGTCTAATAATCAAATCATTCTTCAATTCCCATCAATTCATGACCAAGATCCAAGATTTGGGGAATTGCGGAAGGGAACATGATCAACATTAAATAGCATCAATTGAAAACAATCAATCAACAATCTATACAGCAATTAGTCATAGGAAATCTCAATTTATCATCAATTTGAAATTTAGAAGAAAATCCATTCGAATTGGAAAACCCCATGGAATTGGGTATTTTGAAATGAACTTTTAGAGGACCTATTAGGGAAATAAATCCCAAGAGTAAAGAACCCATACCTTATTGAAGCTTAATCCACGAAATTGAAGTGAAATCCTAGAGAAATTAACTTTCTTTTTCAAGCTTTCTTCCTTCTTCAATGGAGGAATTGGGAGATAGAAAGTAGAGAGAGGTGAGAGCTTTTGGGTTTGTTTTGGGAATTGGGTTTGGGTGAGTGAAAAATTACTTTAAAATGACCCTTAGGCTATATATAATCACCCCCTCAATTACTCAAAACACCTCTCACTAAAATGGGACTTTTTGTGAAGTCAAAATGTCAAAAATATGATTTTACCGGACCTCGGAAGTAACGCCGCATCGCAGGCTAACACTTATTTTATTTACCAAAAATAATTTGAGGCAGTGAGGTCCGTGTGGGCTGCGCTTCTCATAGCAGGCCACTGATTCTTGACTTTCGCAGTCTGCTTTGGCAGCCTGCCCACACATGTTGGCGTCCTCCTCCATTACCCTACGTGTGGTCTTTGGGGCATGGTTAATGGACGTTTAGACCCTCTATACTACATTATACCTAACCAAAGTCTTTTTACAAGTTTTAGATTTTATTTGACCCTCGAAACCATACCCAAAATAGTGACGTCAACTAGTTCAATTAAGCTAGTTTCCAAACGTCATGGACGTTCTTTGACGTCTTAGGTCTAAAACTTCTTGGATGACTTATATACATTATTTTAGGAGTTAAAACAGTATTTAAAACTTTAAACACTCCCCCCCACCCCACCCTAGGAACATTCATCCCCGAATAATACTAAACTTTAAAAAGGGAAAAGATATACTCAAGACTAGAAGCCCAACCAACAATATAAATCATCAACATGAGTTACAACTTAATTCAACATAACAATATGACATTTACATAATGACTGAAAACATCAATTTTACACATAAATGGCTCAAATTCACAACGTGAGGAATTTCCTTCTCATAACAACAACATGAACTCAACATATCATTAAAGAGTCAATTACGCCAAAGTTCCTTTCTCAACATATCAACATGCTCAATATCAAATCATTAAGGAAACAATATACCAAATACACAAATAAGTGCAATTCCAGCAAAAGAGCATTTTTCCATGATAAATCATTTTAGCATAAATCTTTTTACCATAAATATACACATCTTTGCAAAATAAATCAAAATGACATTAACTAATTATTTTAATTATTAAGAAGAACTACTAACCTTAATTAGCAAAGAGATGAGGATAACGGGATTTCATATCGGCTCGGCCTCCCATGTTGGTCCCTCAACTAGGTGGTTTCTCCTTAACACTTTTACGGAGGCCACCTCTATGTTCTTCAACCTCTTCACTTGACGATCAAGGATTTCAACTGGAACCTCCTCATAGGAGAGGTTCTCCTTCACACCAAGACCTTCAATAGGAAGAATGGACTCGGGATTACCAATGCTTTTCTTAAGCATAGATACATGAAAAACTAGATGAACCGAAGATACTTCACTAGGAAGTTTCAACTCCTATGCAACCTTACCAACCCTTTGCAAGATTTTGTAAGGACCCACATTACGAGGACTTAACTTCCCTTTCTTTCAAAATCTAACAACCCCTTTCATGGGCAAAATTTATAAATACACCTTATCACCTTCTTCAAATTCAAGGTCTCTTCTCCTATGATCGGCATAAAACTTTTGCCGACTATAGGCTGTTTGCAAACGGTTCCTTATGATATGAACTTTCTCCAAAGTCATATATACAAAATTGGGACCAAGAAGTGAATATTCGCCAACCTCAAACCATCCAAGAGGACATCTTCACCTCCTACCATATAAGGCTTCATAAGGAGCCATGGAGATTGATGAATGAAAGCTATTATTATACGAGAACTCCACCAAAGGCAAGTGCTAATCCCAATTTCCCTTAAAGTCAATGATACAAGCCTTAAGCATATCTTAAAGAGTTTGAATAGTCCGCTCTGCTTGACCATCCATTTGAGGATGAAAAGTGGTGCTTAACTTTACTTGAGTACCCAAACCTTTTTTAAATGATCTCCAAAATCTAGACGTAAATTGAGCATCTCTATCTGATATAATGAACAAAAGAACCCCATGAAGACTAACTATCTTGTCAATATAGATCCTTATATAGTCTTCCGCTGAATAACTAGACTTAACGGGAATAAAGTGAGCGGATTTTGTCAATCTATCCACTACTACCCATATAGAGTCATATTGCTTTCGAGTTCGAGACAAACCTACTACAAAATCAATATTAACATCTTCCCACTTCCAAGTAGGAATTTATATTTCTTGTAGTAGACCACCCAACTTTTGGTACTAGGCCTTCACTTGTTGGAAATTGGGACACTTTGCAACAAACTCTGCAATATCCCTTTTTAGGCCATCCCACCAAAACACTTCTCTAAGGTCATGGTACATCTTTATAGAACCCGGATGAATACAGTAACGGGCTCCATGATCTTTCTCAAGGATCATATTCCTCAAATCATCCACATTAGGCACACACAATCTCCCTTGATATCTAAGAACACCATCCCCCCATGGGAGAATGACTCATTCATCTTACCAAGAACCGATTATTTCAACTCCATCAACAATGGATCAATGTGTTGCTTAGACTTCACCTCAACCACCAAAGACGACTCAGAGTTATGGTGGAACAGAGAGCCACCATTTGGAGAACTTTCAATTTGAACCCCTAAACGAGCCAACCTATGAACATCTTTCACAAGGTTTCTCTTGGATTCTTCCACATAGGACACACTTCCCATGGACAATCGACTTAGAGAATCCTCTACCATAATATCCTTGCTAGGGTGATAAAGAACACTAATATCATAGTCTTTCATCAACTCTAACCATCTCCGTTGCCGGAGATTCAACTCCTTTTGAGTGAATACATAATGGAGACTTTTATGGTCCGTATACACATCAAAATTAACCCCATAAAGATAATGCCTCCATATTTTCAAGGCAAATACCACGTCCACTAACTCAAGGTCATTAGTCGGATAATTCTTCTCATGAACTTTTAGTTGCCTAGAAGCTTAGGCTACACTTTACAATGTTGCATCAGAACACACCCCTACCAAACTCGGTATGCATCAAAATATACCACAACAACCTTAGAACCCTTTAGTAGGGTCAGTACCAGAGCGGAAGTAAGCCTATCCTTCAACATTTTAAAGCTCTTTTCACATGCCTCCGACCACTCAAAATTCACATTCTTTTGAGTCAAGTTTGTCAAATAGGAAGAAAGGATGCGAAACCGTCGACAAACCTTCTATAATAACCGGCTAGGACTAAGAAACTCCTAATATCCATAGGATCCAAAGCTCTAGGACAATCTTTCACCGCATTGATCTTCCTTGTATCAACCTCCACACCTTTAGTAGAGATGATATGACCAAGAAATGCTACCGACCTCAACCAAAACTCACATTTGTTGTACTTGGCAAACAATTGGTTCTCCTTAATCACTTGCAACACCACTCTCAAATGATCCATGTGTTCACCCTCATTATTCGAATATACCAAGATGTCGTCAATGAAGACAATGACAAATGAATCTAGGTAAATCGAAACACCCTATTCATTAGGTCAATAAACTCCGTCGTAGAATTAGTGAGACCAAAGGACATTACTAAGAACTCATAGTGACCATATCTAGTCCGAAATGCCATCTTGGGAATATTTCAACCTCTCACACTAATTTGGTGATATCTTGATCTCAAGGCGATCTTGGAAAATTAACTCGCACCTTGGAGCTGATCAAATAAATCATCAATCCGAGGAAGAGGATATTTGTTCTTGATTGTGACTTTGTTGAGTTGACGGTAATTGATACACATTCTAAAAGACCCATCCTTCTTCTTCACAAACAATACTGGAGCACGCCATGGAGAAATACTAGGCCGAATAAAGACCATGTCTAGTAAGTCTTTGAGTTGAGCCTTCAACTCTTTCAATTCTTATGGATCCATCCATTAAGGAGGAATTGAAATGGGATTTGTATCCGGTAGAAAGTTGATACCAAAGTTTCCCGTTCAGAATGAATACCGCGAAAATCATTAGGAAAGTCCTCCCAAAATTCCCTCAGTAAGAGGACCGACTCAATGGAAGGAATTTCGGAGTCTAAATCATGGATTCTTACTATATGGTATAAACACCCTTTAGAGATCATCCTACAAGATTTCAAACAAGAAATGACACGACCTCTAGGAATAGAAATTTCCCCTTCCTTTCTAAAATGGGTTCATTTGGAAAGTTAAATTTTACCACCCTTGTTCTATAATCTATGGAAGCGAAACAAGAATGCAACCAATCTATACCCAGGATAACATCAAAATCAACCATATTGAGTTCTACTAACTCTACATGAGTAACTCTATTGGGAAACATTATAGGACAATTTCTATATACTCTTAGCAACAACCAACTCACCTATCGGGGTAGTCACCTTAAAAGGTTCATTCAAGATATCGAGAAAAATGTCAAACTTTTTAGCTACTACAGGAGTAAAAAATGGCAAATTAGCACCGTAATTAAGTAAAGCATATACATCAATAGAAAAGACTTTCAACATACCGGTCACCACATCAGGAGAAGTCTTTTGTTCAACCCTAGAGCGGAGAGCATAGAAGTGATTCTTCTTCGGAGCATCATCATTTGAACCACTTGATTGTTCACTCCCATTGTCTTGACCCTTAAAATTAGGTCAATCTCTCAACTTTTGACCCCATTTTCCACAACTAAAACAATTTCCCGTTCCGACTAAGCATTCACCAAAGTTGTAACGCCCTAAAATGAACTAAGGTGAACTAGAGCCTCGTGAGTGTTTTTTGAGTTAATATTGTTTTACAATGAGTTACTTTAGTGTTATTAGGCTGTGTGTGAAGTTTGGTTAAGTTTGGAGGTCAAACGACCAAGAACGTACATGACGTTCGAAAGGTGAGCCTTAGAAAATACTTGTGTGTCTTGATGTGTTTGAGTGAGTTTTACGTGTTCGTTTTGCTTGAAACTTTTATGGTATGTTCCTTAGACCTAGATGAATTAGTTTAGGAGTTTAAATTCCAGTCATTAACCCACATAGGACCCACAAGGGGCTCTAAATGAAGGGCCTAAGACTTGGACAAAAACTGCCTTGGCAGTGTCCACCAACGAAGGCAACGACGGCCAGTGGTCCAACCAATGATCCGTCGTCTTTCTCCATCGATTGGAACTGTAAGGTTGGTTAGTCAGGATCTATTTGGATCTAAGTGTCAATCCACGAGACCCCACCAATGGTCCGTTGATGCACAGACGGTCCGTTGGTTAGGTCTCGTCTGTGAAGGGTCCAAAAACTGTAAGTTTCCTCTTAAGGCTTGGGGTGTTTGGTAAATTCAACCCAAGTCTTTTATGATCCTAGGACGTTTATATTAGGATTTATTATATATATTAAAGTTTTCTAAACACTAAGACCAAATTTTAGACTCAATTTCCTAAAATCCCAAAACCCTTCTCTCTTAGAATTCTCTCTCAAGTCTCTTTTGAAGCTAGAAGTCAAGAAGTGCTAGGAGGGCTGTTGGTAGTAGATTTCTTCACCAAAATCTTTGGTACTTCTCTTAGATAAGGTATGGTATCCATCCTTGATATCTCTTCCATTCAAGGAGTTCCTTCTAATGGATTTTCAAAAAGGGTTTTCAACCCTAGTTTCTTGTATCTTCAACTCTAAATATGGGTCTTGCATGAAAGTGTTTTGAATAACTTAATAATGATGTTTCTAAGGTTAGTTGTTTACATTAATGCTAAAACAACAATGAAATCATGATAAATCTTTTTCTCAAATGTTGGCTTAAGAAATGGGTTAAATGAGCTTAGTTTTGTAGTCTTTGAACTTTACTTTACTTATGTTGTTATTGATGTTTAGCTACTGCCCTAAGGGCTATATTATGATGAAATATTGAGAAAAATGTTATAGGTAATGAAATCTTTGATTAAAGGGTAATTTGGTTATGTTGTTTAGCTTTAGATTTCGTAATTCTCTTGAGTGGTATGGTCCACCTTCTTGGTGGCGGTGTTTACTTGACTTCAATGAATATAAAGTTACTAGTTTAGTGTGAATGAGGCCATTAAGGCTTGTTATGTTGAGTAATATGAGAATGATGTTATTCTTGTTAAATGTGCCTTATTAAGCTATTATGTGAAATAGACTAAAGAGTATGCTCAAATGATGTCATTCTTGTTAAGTGTTTTATGAAGCTTGTTATGTGAACTATGTTAAGGATTATGTCTAAGATGACTTATATGATTATGTAAAGTATGTTAAAGTGTGTGATGTGATGAAAGAATGACTAAGCATGTATAGAATGAAATGTAAATGAAATGATGCTTATGTGAAAGGTGTGCTCACATGTACACACACTCACACTTAAAAGAATGTATGATGCTAAGTTGAGTAAAAAGGGGAGTCTTGGGGTGGACACTCTTCATGAGTTGAGATGAAGTGTCTAGTAGGAACCTCACTATTCCTAATGAGCTCTCTAAGATAGGTTGGAGAATGAATGCCCTTCGTGAGTTGAGATGTGGTATTCACTAGTTATCCTTAACCTGTAGATTTTAATGTTGAGAATCCGTGTGGATCTATGCCTAGCACCGAGAGGATATGAAGGAGAGGTGGATTACACTTCGTGAGTTGAGATGTTGTATTTGCAAAGTACCTCTTGAGATGAGTACTCCTCTTTAGTAGAGAATGAGTTACTTAGTAGCAATCTCCTTATCCCTTAACTATGTGCCCACATAGGTGTAGCTATTGGGAAAGCCATGTAAAAGCTAAGAAGTTTGCCCTTACTATAGGCAAGTGAGGATCCCTCATCTGATAGGGGTTAATATCGGGATTCCATGTCTAGCTCTCATGGTCTTTCTCGGTTAAGCTAACTCCCATAAAGGAATAGATTAAACTAAGTTATCATGTGTATTAGTGATGTTGTGAATGACTATCGTGAAGTGCTCAATCCAATAGAATCCATTAGGAGCACTAAGTGGGAGTAGTAGTATGGGATGCTATTCTCACATTGCACTTAGTGTGACCTATACCTCCTATGGGAGAAGAGTGCTTTCATGAAATCCGTGTGAATGAGTGTTATGGTGTAATGTTATCAATTATTATTGTGAAATGCTTGAGTTAATGGGATTCATTAAGAGCACTAAGTGAGAGTGGGAGTATGGGATGCTACTCTCACATTGCACTTAGTGTGACCTATATTTCCTATGAGTGTGTTGCACATGTTATCCAAGGGCGTGGATTTGATTTCCAAACGAAGTGAGCCTAGATTTGGTGGTCTTAAGGATCGCTTTGGTGTGCCTTGAAGGGGGTGTATGGATGGTCCCTTCTTGGCTCACCTTAGGGAATCTTAGGATAACCTTGGGTTAGGGAAGCTTCAAAGGGAACGGGTTCATATGACTTGGACTGTACCATTCACTGGAAGGCCTTCACTATAAATGTTCAAAACAGCCCACTGTAATGTTCATTTAAGCTTATGAAATGTTGAAAAGTAAGTTATTGTAAAGTTTGGGAAGTTACTGTAAAATGCTTCTTTTGGTTTAAAATTATGGAAATTCTTATCTAAGTGTTAAGTGATGTTTCTTATGTTGCTTTGTTACTAAATTCATGAATGTTATAATTATTTGGCATGAAATCTTATTTTATCAAAATGTCCCTTTTTACATGTTTTTGCATATGCCATACTTAGTACATTGTTTGTACTAACCCCATACTTTTCTATACCTTATAAGTATTGGTTGGAAGCTTTTGGAAGGTTGAAGTTGAAGCTTGGGAATTCTACTCTCTCAAGATTTGGTATGTCCTCATATATTCGAGGACATAGTTTATGTTTCCTAGTTTTAGTATTAAGACTTATCATGTATTTTCCTTTTATTGTAAAGGGCCGTGTCCCTAAGATTCTAAGTCGTGTCTTTAAGTTGGCTTGTGGCGATGAGATTCTCTAAGTATTTATGAAAGACTTCCTTAGTTAATTATTCGTGAAAAGTTTTAAATTTCTCACTACTTTCCATGTCTTATGTAATGAACAATAGTTAAAGGGTTTGTATGAGACCCCAAAGGGTCAAGTATGCCCGGCCACGATCCGGGAGTTATCTCTACATTATAGGGGGTGTTTTTGGGTCGTGACAAAAGTGACATTTCCCACACTTTGTACAAGTAGGCTTGTCATTAGGTGAGTTTTCCACTCTTTCCCTTTTGGGACTTAGGTTTAGGCACCTTATAATCACGATCCTTAGGGAACTTATAAGGAACTTGATTGGAGAACCTCTGCTTGAGCTTAGGCTTGTCTTGAATGTCAAGCCTACCCTTTGAAGAACAACAATCAAAAGACCTTGCCCTATTGGCATCTCTACTCCTCCTCTTCACCCTTGTATCTTACACTTGTTGAACATGAACATAGTGTATTTAATACTAAACAACATCCAATAGGTAGATAATGGCATCGTCCTCGGAAAGTGAGGACCTACCGAACTTGGAAGATAAGAATCAAAGTTGTCTTCTGACACACCTGGAAAATTCCATGACCTATACTAAAGATTAATATGTTGAATAATGATGTTTTTAGACCTAAATAAGTATAAATAACTTGTTTGAGAAGTATCAGAGCAATAGGATTAAGGAAAAGCATTAACGTCCGAAACTAGAGAAATTTAACTAGTTGACGTCCCTATGTTTGGGGAAGGTTTCGGAGAGTCAAATGAAGTCTAAAACTTGTAAAAAGACTTTGGATAGGTATAATGTAGTATATAGAGTCTAAACGTCCGATAATGACACCCCAAGGACCACCGAAAGGGTCGTTGGGAAGGACCCCAACATGGGTGGGCAGGCAGCCAAAGCAGTCTGCGAAAGTCAAGAATTGGGGCTACTGTGCGATGTACAGCAAAAACGGACCTCAATGCCTCAAATTATATTTGGGAAATAAAGTGTGTGTTGGTCTCGCTATGCGGAGCCACTTCCGAGATTCATAAAAAGTCGTATTTTGGGTGTTTTGACTTCACAAATAAACCCATTTAAGTGAGGGGTCTTTTGGATAATTTAATGGGTGACTATATAATATATTAGGGTCAGCTTTAGGTCAATTGGATCTCTTAAATCAAGTCCCAAAAGTTGAAATAAAAAAATCTCTCTCTCTCTGCCAAATTCTCTCTTCCTCCAAAACTCCATTGAAGACCAAAAGAGCTCCAAGAAGAAGATCAAGACTTCAAGTTTTCCAACTCAATTTCGTTGCTTTATCATCTATAAGGTATGGTTTCTTTCACTCTTGCGATTTCTTTCCCCAAGAGGTCCTTCAAAAGATGATTTCTAAATCCCCCAAAACAAGGGTTTTTCTCCTCACATGGGTCTTCTTTCTAAAACAAAATTGTGAGTCAATTGTGATGAAATATGATGAATTAATGTTTAAGTATGAATTAATGGTTAACTGATGAATTCCTATGATTTTTCCCTTGACCCATGTCTTTCCCCTAAATCCCTAATTTCTTGGATTTATTAAGGTGAATTATTGAGGGTGGTGAACATGTCACTTGTTTACTTTGATTTTAGTTATGTTAATACTTCAAGAATTGTACTATTTAATATGTTGGTTGTGAGTTCTTGGGTATTGAAGTATGAAGTCCTATGAAGAGAAATGAGGTATGATCTTGATTCTCCTTTGATCTCAATTATGCAAGGTGAAATCTTCTTATGTGATAATGATGTTATACCTAATTGTGTTGTTGTGATGTTGGTGACAAGGATCCCTCATCCCTAACGCTAGATCTCTAAATTTGCTATGAAGTATGTAATTATGTTAATGTATGATAGTTATATGATTGAATGTAGTTTCTCATTATTATAATGTTGGGTCTAAACGTGAAAGGATAGTTCTCACTTATGATCACCTATGAGCTATTATGATAATATGTTCACCTAAGGGTCTAAAATAGACTAATGTGAACTTGTACGATGTTATATAATGATTACTAAAGGGGATAATTTCTTAGCACAGAAAGGGCATGTAAATGAGATGGAGGTCTCACGTTAGTAAGTCCGGCCTGTCACGTGGGTTTCTTCACGTTAGTAAGTCCGGATTTCCAATATATGTGTTGTCTCATGAGATGGAAACCCTCATGTTAGTAAGTCAAGGTTTCTAGAAGCAATCTCCTTGTACCTTAACTATGTGCCCTTATAGAACTCTAGCTTAGTGGATCCACCTAGAATAGCTATGTATGAAGGGTTTCACCTTAGGCAAGTGTTAACCCTCTCTTTTTGGTGTGGGAGTAGAACATCGGATTCCATGTATCTCACATGGTCTCATGTCAGTTATGGTACTTATTTCCCTAAAGTAAAGGTATGAACAAGTAATATATGTGAACTTATATTAGGGTTGTCTTAAAGGTTACTACATAGTGTGAGGGTGGGTATGGGATTTCTCTTACACATTGCACATGTGGGATCCTATAGGATGATTTTAGTAGTGTTCTTTTATGATTATGATTATGATTATGATTATGTGATAAGCTATGAATAGTATTGATGTATGAAGCATGTTATATATGAGAATATGTTATAAGTATGAGGTGTGTTGCTTAATGTGATACTTAGCTTTGAATAGGGTTATGGGCCTTTATTCATTGTATTGTACAAGTGTTGCTTGAGTTACTTATATGTTGATATGGTTATGATGTTCCTTATATGTGTATATTGAATTGTTGGTCATTGTGCATAGTTTTTACTAAATGGTGCCTTTTCTCATGCATTAACGTTTTTTAGGCATAGAGACCATACTTAGTATATGTGGTTCGTACTAACCCATATTTCTTCCCTTTTCCACAAACATTGTAGGTTTGGGTCGTTGAGGTATCATTGAGGATAAAGCAAGAAGGCTTGGACTAGAATCTCCATATTTTGGTATGCCCTCTAGTTCGAGGATGCTACCACACACTCTATCTTACTAGTACTTGTATTGTCTAGTAGATATTTATTTCTTTCCTATTGTTGAAGATATTGATGTAAGCCGTATGTGGCAATTCTGGATTTGTATAAGGGCTTTTCATGGATTATTTGACTTCGTTTAGATGGTTGATATGAGATAAAGTATTAGACTAAATTCGTATGTGTTGTTATGGTCTATTGTGAAAAGCCTATGTACGCTTCCTATGTAGAGGTCTATGTAAACCTCCATGCTATATAAGCAAAAGTCTCTAATTTTTCTGCGATTTTGACTTATGATTTTCTATGATGAGTTCTAAGAGGCTTGTCTTAATCCTCATAGAGGACGACAAAACCGGTTACGCCTAGGGGGTACTTTGGGTCGTAACATCTTCAAGGCCTTCCCTTATATCAACGGCCGGATCCTACATTTGTAGTAAACATCAAACATGGGTTAGTACACACTTGTGCTAAGTATGGGTATATGTACATAAAACAAGTGAAATTGTGCTGAAGAGGAAATTTGATCAAAAACCATGTTAAAGTACTTTGAAAAGCCTTTTGCACAATCAATAACCCATATAAGCCAATAATCACATAATCCATAAGTCAAACTCATGTACGACACAAGACCAACATCAACAAGTAATAGTCAAGTCAACATATATAAGAGTTCATAACATCATAATATAAGTAAGACCCTTACTCACAACCCACCATTTAGCCTACAAGTGCGATGACCATGCAAAGCCCCATAGCCTTACTCAATCAAGCAAATTAAACAAAGGATCACAAGTAATGCCCAACTCAACATAACATAGCATCAATAGTAGTCATCATCATATTTAACAATATAGACCAGTAACATGTTCGTCAATCAAACTAACATCATAACGGATCATCAATATGTAAAGTCAACATAAGCATAATATTTACTTTATAAGATCATTATACAATAAGAATATCCTTCTAGGACTTCCCTCAAAGCCAACTAGTGCAATGCCTAGGTAGAATCCCATAACCCTACCTAGACTAATCCAATCTCTCAAGTCACCCTATCTAGAGTTCACATCATTACTTCATTTTACTTTCGAGAATATTTGCCTTAACCAACATAGACCACAAGAGCTAAGTGTGGAATCCGGTGTTGTAAAATCTTACACCGATGGAAGGTGGTCTACCAGCCAAAGTAGAGACAAACATAAACGTAGATTTCTAGGTAGATCCACTAGCTAGTTTTGCTATGGTGGAAACATAGTTCTAGAACAAGGAGATATGTATGAACCCTCTACATGCATAATGCATTGGAGCCTCATCTCATGGGAATCCATTGGGTGAGTGTCCCTCATAGGGGAGTCAATACCTCATATGGAACTATAGGGTGAATCTCCCTCTATGGGAAGTCAACACCTCCCATTGTAAAGGTCACTCGGTGCTAATATAAGACCCTTTTAAAATGTCTTTCTTTATCAATCATCACTTAATTTAGGTCATAGGTTCTAATCCCTTTCATAGTCATTGCAACCCGCACATGTGAGATGAGCATATCATAATCATCATTTCATAACAAGAAACATAGGCAAGTCAACACCAACCTTATATCATTTCGTCTTCAGAATAATCTCACAATCACATAGTCAAGACATTTCAATTCAACATCATATCAACACCTATATAGGATATTCACAAGGTATACTTCAATTGAACTACATCCCCAATCATAAGCCATCATACTTGAAGTAAAGGTTAGGATCATGAAGACTTACCAAATCTCCTTCACAAGCCATCATCATGGTCTTACCATCAACCAACCAATTGCATCCAATTATAGGTGTCCTAACATCAATCAATAGTAATTAGTACAAGAACTAAATCAGTTGCATCATCACTTTCCCAACTAAGATCAATTCATAACCTAGGGTTAGGAAAATTAGTGGTCATCATGAATTTGGTCCAATACCAACAATACATTACCCTAATCAATCCATAGATGAATTACAATAGATAAAACAAGTCTAATAATTAAATCATTCTTCAATTCCCATCAATTCATGACCAAGATCCAAGATTTGGGGAAATTGCGGAAGGGAACATGATCAACATGAAATAACATCAATTAAAAACAATCAATCAACAATCTATACATCAATTAGTCATAGGAAATCACAATTTATCACCAATTTGAAGTTTAGAAGAAAACCCATTAGAATTGGAAAACCCCATGGAATTGGGTATTTTGAAATCAACTTTAAGAGGACCTCTTGGGGAAAGGAATACATGGAGTGAAGAACCCATACCTTAATTAATCTTAATCCCAGAAATTGAAGAGAAATCCTAGAGAAGTATACCTTCTTCTTCAAGCTTTCTTCCTTCTTCAATGGAGGAATTAAGGAGAGAGAAAGTAGAGAGAGGTGAGACCTTTTGGGTTTTGTTTTGGGAATTGGGTTTGGGTGAGTGAGAATGACTTAAAAATGACCCTTAGTCTATATATACTAACCCCCTATATTACCCAAAACACCCCTCACTTAAATGGGGTCTTTTTTAAAGTCAAAATATCAAAAATACGATTTTACCAGATCTCAGAAGTGGTTCCACGTCGCGGGACAACACGCATTTTATTTCCCAAAAATAATGTAAGGAAGTGAGTTCTGTGTGGGCTGCGCGTCGCACAACAGCCCACTGATTCTTGACTTTCGCAGGCTGCTTTGGCAGTCTGCCCACCCATGTTGGGGTCCTCCTCCATGACCCTTCGGGTGGTCCTTGGGGCATCGTTATTGGATGTTTAGACCCTCTATACTACATTCTACCTAACCAAAGTTTTTATACAAGTTTTAGACTTAATTTGACCCTTCGAAATCAACCCCAAACATAGCGACGTTAACTAGTTCATTTAAGCTAGTTTCCGAACGTCATGGACGTTCTTTGACGTCTTGGTTCTAAAACTTCTTAGATGATTATATACATTATTTTAGGTCTTAAAATTGTATTTGAACATTTAAACACTCATGTTAGGCTCTAGATTAGTTCTTAACTTTTTCAGAGTGTTACACATAGCCAAGTTTTACAATATAATAACATGGTTCATAAAGTAATTCCGACGAGTCCACATTGTTCCACAATTCATAAAGTAATACGATGAAGCCACATTGTTTCACAATTAAAAAATGAATGACGACGGGGCCACATTATTCACAAGTATAGCACATAAGCACCGCAAGCATAAGTGGATCATACAAAATATTATAATTGAAACACCTATACTACAAAATATTGTAAGGGTTATATCAACATGCCACCAATCCAATCTTAACAACTCCAATCCATAGCCAGTTCAACCAATCCAATACACCAAGGCTCTTACCAATAGACATAGTCAACAATTCAATCTAATAATCACAATATACAATGATCCAAAATAATACAATATGAATTCATAAATTTAGGACAGCCTACATACAATTCTAACATAATTCTTTCATAATTCAATAACCCTAAGTAAACTACACAACAATTCAATAGTATAGAGACATGATCAAATCACCCATAATATAGTCAAAATAAGGAGTTCATGATTTTCATGGGTTCATGGAGTTATTAGCTTAGAATAATAAAACTAACATTAGTTCAATCATAACACATTGATCCAAATCGTTTGATATAAGAACCCATGCCTAGAATTCAAGTTAGAAGTTAATCTTTTGAGAAAACCTTGGAAAGCACTTTGAAATTTGCCTCCTTGAAGAAAGAAGATTCGAGGATGAAAAGAATACCTTAATTGATGCTAAACCATGAAATTTGACGTTATTTCATGGAGAAACCAAGCTTCAAGTCCAATCTCTGTTCAAGCTTCAATAGTGTTGTAGAGAGTTCTTCCTTCGGATTTAGGGTTTTTATTTTGAATAATGAAGGTTGTAGACATATAAAGCTACCTAAAATACCTAAAACACCCATAAGAAACCATCCAAAAAAATTTTAGTAAGGCTAGGTGAAAACCCAATATTGCCCTTACTTGGCCGAGACACATGCAAAAAATCTACAGGGGTCAATCCACGGACACTAGATGATGAACGTGGACCCATCGACGGGCCGGGGTTAGAGGCTCCACCATGGGAGCCTCAGTTACCACCACGGGGATTCACCCAATCTACGAGGCATAGATTGCCCTCCGTCGATGGTGACTATTTTGGACAGCTTCTTCTCCCAAGTTGGGTCCTCCTCAAGGACCCTTAGGTTGATCCTTAAGGAGTTGTTCCTAGAAGTTTCAACCCCAAATATACTCATACACATGTTAAGGAATTCTCACATAAATTTCATCCTAAACGAACACGTAAAACTTGACGAAACCCACAAAGGCACACAAGCGCGTTCCAAGGCGAAACATTCAAACGTCATGGATGTTAATGGACCATTTACCTCCAAACATCACCAAACTTTAGAAACTGCCTACAAACATCATTATAAACCATTTAAAACTTTACAACCTCATGACGCACGTGTTAGGCTTTAGTTCAACCTAATTCATTTTGAAGGTGTAACATCTAACTTGACGGTCAAGAATCTCAACTGGTACATCCTTATAAGAAAGACTATCTTTCACCGCCACACTCTCTAATGGCACTACAGAGGCTGGATCATCCTCACACTTCTTCAAGAGAGAGATGTGGAAGATTAGATGCACTATTGCTAGTTCTGCTGGCAATTCTAACTCATATGCCACCTTGCATTTTTAAGGTCTTGTAAGGGCCTACATATCAAGGAATGAGATTCTCTTTCTCGCCAAATCTCATCACCCCCTTCATAGGTGACACTTTCATGAAAACCCAATCATCAACATGGAACTCTAGTTCCCTTCTATTTACTTCTAGACATGATTTTTGACGACTCTAGGTTGTCTTAAGTCTATCTATAATGATTTGCACTTTATCCATAGCATAAATGACTAAATATTGCCCTATCAAAGTTGTTTCACCTACTTCAAACTAACCAACAGGAGATCTACATCTACGCCCATACAGTGCCTCATTAGGGGCCATCTCAATGCTGGAATGGTAGCTTTTGTTTTAGGAGAACTCAATAAAAGGAAGGTCATCATCCCAACTGCCCTTAAAATCGATCACACAAGCCCTCAACATATTATCTAGGTTTTGAATGGTACGCTTTGCATGTCCATCCGTCTGCAAATGAAATGATGTGCTAAGGTTAACTTGAGTACCAAAACCCTTCTAAATAGACTTTTAGAAATTAGAGGTAAACTGAGGACCTCTATATGAGATGATAGACAAAGGAACCCCATGCAATCTCACAATTTAATTTATGTAAAACTTGGCATAGTCCTCTACCGAATTTGTAGTCCTGCATGCCGAAAAGCGAGAAGACTTACTCATCCTGTCAACTATTACCCAAATGGAGTCATGATGTGTGCAAGTTTGAGGTACCCCGTGATAAAATTTGTATTTATCACTTCCCACTTCCAAGTATGAATTTCAATCTCTTGAGTCATACCCCCTGTTTCTAATGTTCTACCTTGACTTACAGGGAATTGGGGCACTTACTCACAAAATCTGATATATTTCTCTTCATGCCATTCAACCGGTAGACTTCCAGTAGATCGCGGTACATCTTAGTGGCAATTGGATGAATATAATATCTGAAATTATAGGCTTCTGCATGAATATGATGTCTCAACTCACCCAGATATGGAACATATAATCTATCCTGGTAGCGGAGTACTACATCTCCTTCTTGGGAAAAATATCCACTCTCTACTTATGGATTGCACCCTTAAGTTCAAGTAAGATTAGATCACTCTCTTTATTTTCCTTAACCTCTACTACCAAGAAGATTCCACCTCATTCTGAACTCTTACACAATTGTCTTATATGCTCATAAGGCGAACTCCAAAGCGAGCAATCATGTGAACATCCTTCACTAGTTCCTTCCTTTCTTCCTCAACATGGGCTACACTACCCGTGGATAATCTGCTAAGATCATCTACCACTACATCTGCCTAACCATGATGGTAATGCACACTCATATCATAATCCTTAAGGAACTCAATCCATCTCATCTAGCAAAGATTCAACTCTTTGTGTGTGAACACATATTGGAGGCTCTTATGGTCAGTGAACAAATCTACACGAACACCATACAAGTAGTGTCTCAAGATGTTTAGTGCAAACACCACTGCTGCAAGCTCAAGGTCATGAGTTGGATAGTTCTTACCATGCACCTTCAGTTGTCTAAAAGCATAAGTTATAACCTTATCTCGCTGCATCAACACACAACAACATTTGTGTACCCCATGAAAAAGTACTAGTTCTGATGAAGCCATCATCTAAAAGGTCTTTCAAATGCTCTTTCAATTCCTTAAGCTCAGTTGGAGCCATTCTGTAAGGAAGAATAGAAATAGGCTAGGTATCTAGATAGAGATCAATTCCAAAATCGATTTACCATTCGGGAGGGACTTAGGAAAGATCTTATAGGGAACACTTTTGGAAAGTCATTGACTACATGAACTAACTCAAGAGTTGGGGTTTTAGATCTAGAATCCTTAACGTGAACTAAATGATAGAGATAACCCTTGTAGATCATCTTTCTAGCTTGAAGGTAAGAAATGAATTATCCCATAGGCGCTAAGTTACTACCCTTCCATTCTAAGATTGGTTCATTTTGAAACTGAAAATGAAGAATCTTAGTTCTACAATAAACTGAGGCATAACATGAATGTAACCAATCCATGCCTATAATGAACTCGAACACTACCGTTTCTAACTCTACAAGATCAACTGATGTGACTTCTTGAGAGACTGCGACAAGGCAATTTTTGTGTACCCGTCTTGGTATAACTGGGTCACCTACTAGAATAGAGACTAAGAAAGGTATGAGTTTGTGGACTAATATTGAATTGGACTACTACGTAAGGAGTTACAAAAAAAAGAGTAGCCTCTGAATCTACAAATTTATAAACATCAAGTTCAAAGACTCGTAACGTTCCAATTACTACATCTGAAGAACCTTCCTGATCCTGACGATCCTGAAAAGCGTACAATCTGTTCTGACGCTGACTGCACATGTACAAGATTAGTTGCCGTACTAAGTCGGTCGACTTGCTGGTGATACTAAAGTTGTAGACTGAGCTCCACAATTACCACCTCCTTGACCTTGCCTAAAAGGACAATCCATCAATATGTGACCAGACTAACTACCTAAAGCATCCTTCCTTTCTTGCGAGCCACTCGCCTTGATGGTCTTTTCTACACTTAGGGCAGGTGGGGTAAGTCTTTGTGCCTGAAACACTTCCTTGAGTCTTAGAGTCTGGTGCTATAACCTTTTGATCACACCTGTTCTTGGAGGATTGAACACTAGTTGTTGAAGGGGCTAGGGTTGAATACTTTTTCTGACTGTGTGAGTGATTTCCACCCCTTGATTATTGCTGAGGGTAGTCATAGTTCCCTGTTACGACCCGAGGGTATACCCTAGAAGTTATGGTATTCTCAAATCTTCACACGGTGTCGTCGACCTCTCGGAGGTCTAAGACAAGCCCTTAGAGATCTTTCATTACATAATTGTAAAAATAGCGGAAAATTAAAACTTTTTATAGCACATCATATGCTAGAACAACCCTTCATTTATATATATAAAATTATAAGTACATAAATAGAATTTAAGTCTCTTTCCCATCTTAAGACACAACTCAAAGGATTCTAAGATGAGAATGTCCTTTCATCATAGACCCTACATTATGTTAGAATGTCCTTTCACATAATCATATCATATTCATACTATAGTCTAGTTTAGAGTACAATTGAGTAATACCTTTCAAGAGACTCACTTATTAATTAGACTACCATTTGAATACTTCATTAATACATGAATGTGTGTGTGTACATATATATGAGATCTACCTTTCACACAAACACCTCTAGGCACAAATGTTCATAATTTTATTAAGCATATACTTTCCATGCGTACAACTAGGTAATAATGCATAGGAGAACTATCCTTTCCTTAGTAATCATGAATCTACCCTACTCATAGATATGCATGAAGTTTGTGTGTGTACATTGGTCAACATAATCAATGACTATCATATAGTATTGATGAAGCCACCCTCTAAACATCACAACATATGTACAACATTCTTCAAGTATTGAGTCAAACCCATCTATATAATTTAAGACTATAGACTACACACACTCACAACACATCATAGGAGGCAAGAAAATATTAAACATTAGAATAGAAGACTTCTAGCATACTTCGATAACACATTCATATATGGTTCATATAGGTAGGGGTCATGCTACAAGGATTTTCTTCATCACTATCCATATATACAACCTAACCCTAACATGATCATCACACATATACATATAACATCATCCACACCTAGATCATATAACTAGTGTTGAAGTCTATACATATACTTCACATTTATCAATTCACTTAGAAATGATACTAGAATCAAGGCCACATCCTTCAACTTCCTAAACATGTGATAATAATATCAATTCATCTTGCATCTAATGTATTCAAGGCCATGATCATAACGCATAAACATATACAAGAATGTAAATACCGCCACCATAAGTGGACCATACCAATCATCAAAATTCAATGTATATTCTAAGCTAATTAGAAGGAAAATAGGTCAACTTACCGAATATCCAAGCTAATGATATTCTTTAATCATTCCTCCATAATTCATATCAATTTATATACATAGTAATAGCAATAAGCAATTCAATACAATCTAATTACAATTCTATAAACATGAAATCAAGATCACAAGACCCACATTATAGGCCAATTTGAGAAATTAGGAGGATCATGGTTTCTTCATGAAATTGGATTGAAATTCATAATTAAAACAGTAATTAAACATAAAACCATCATTAGAAGGACTTTGAAATCATTTTGACAATGAACCCATGGCTAGATTGAAAATTGGGAATTTTGGTCGTTGAATCTCTTTCGAAATCCTTTATTCATCTACTTATATGAATGGATAACTAAGGATGAACGATCACCATACCTTTAACATTAGAAAGCCCAGTAAAATCTGAGAAGAAATCTCTAAGAATCGACTTCCATAGCTTGTTCTTGGGCTTGGTCTTTAATGGAGCTTTTGGGGTTTTTGGAAGAGAAGAGAGTTTTGGGGATTTTGATTTCTTAATGGTTGTTGGGGTTTTGACTAGGGAAAGGGGTTAAATTGGTCCTAAAAATAGTTTATAACTGTCTCCCAAAGTTACCAAAACACCCCCATACTGATTGGGACTTTTAGACATGTCAAAATTGACTTTAAAACGACGCAACCGGATCAATGAAGTGGCTGCGGGTCGCGGAGGCAGCCTCTGATTCTGCCCCAAATAATTTTTGAAGCAGCGAGCCTCGTGTAGGACGCGCGTCGCACAGGCAACCTCAGTGCCAGGCACGCGATGCGATGCTGGTCCCTAATCTTGCTGCTGCACGCTGCCTTGGGCAGTCTCCTTGTCCAATGTTCGGGTCCTCCTTGGGGGCCCTTAGGGTGGTCCTCGGGAAGTCGTACCCAAACATTTTAATCCCTTACTATGACTATTAAAATTCAAGGTTCACCTCTACCTAGAAGTTCTTGGACGTTCTTGGACGTCTTGGGAAGTCGTACCCAAACATACAAGGACACACTAGAACGTCTAAAAAATAACTTTCGAACATCTTGGACGTTCTTGGACGTTTGACCTCCAAACCTCTTCAAATTAATAATAAAAGCTGCAAAATAGTTTATAACATTTTATTTACCTTTTTAGGAACATGTGAGGCTCTAGCTACCTTGGTTCATTTGAGCGTGTAACATTCACAGTCCTAGACTTCATATTCTCCTTGTCCTGTTCCCGAAGTTTATCACCCTCAACCTATAAAGCATGAGTCATAATCCTAGAGATTTTCATATCTCCCAGTAACATAACATTTCTACACTCACTTTTCACCAAATCAGACACTCCATACAAGAACTAATTTATCTGATCCCTGGTATCAACAACCATGTGAGGAGCATACCTGTAGAGTTGGTTAAACTTGAGACCATACTCTTAGACCGTCATGTTTCCCTTTCGTATGTTCATGAATTCCTGAGCCTTTGCTTCTGTAAGATTCCGAAAATGACTTAGGTGACATAGAGACTAACATTGTTGTCAAGATGTTCTAAGGTCCTAAATAGGTCTATAATATGGTATAGAGGCAGTATCTAAGAGTATTATGTGCATTGGAAGTCAAACATCAAGGGACTACCAAGACGTTATACGACTAAGTCACCTAGGTGCCTCATATGTGGTTCTATAAGTTTATGTGTGATTAATGATGTTGTTAAGTTCTTAAATGAGGAGTTATGATGTATGGATATAGTGTATCATGTTTCGAGAAGTTTGGAGGTCAAACACTCAAGAACGTCCATGACGTTCGAAAGATGTGCCTTGAAATGACCTTGTGTATCTAGGCATGTTTCGTTGATTTTTACGTGTTAGTATTTGGTGAAATTCAAGTGATATGTGCTAAACTCTTATACGGTCATGTTTGGGTTGGAAGCATCCTGGAAAACATCCCAAAGGACAATCCAACGGTCCTTGAGGAAGGACCCAAAACTTGGTGTTAAGACTATCCAAGGCAGCCCCAAACGACGGAGGAATCAATGGCTCGTGGGCCAATCGACTCCCCATCAATGGGTGCCGTTTGTGTGGACTTAGTCTTGGGAGGGAGGAGAACCATTTTGAACCAACCAACGGAAGGACAGAATGGTCCGTTTGTGGACAAACGGTCTGTCGACTGCCAACCGTTAGTGGACTGCCTCCCTGTGTGCAGTTCGCTGCCAAGTTGAGGTGGGAACTTGTAATTTCAACCCACTTTCAAATAAATATTTTGGAGGTTCCTAAGGGGTCTTTTGGGTATTTTAGACATGTATTTAAGTCTTTATACTTAGAAGATTTCATTCTTCAAAAATCAAAACCCCAAAATCCCTTAGAAATTCCCCAAGACTCCATTAAAGCTAAAAGTCAAGGAAGAGCTTTTATTGGTGAATATAGTGGAGATTATTCATCAAATTGAAGTATTAGCATTGTTAAGGTATGGTTTTTTGTCCTTGAAACTGGTTTTATCAAGGAGCCCAACTTTCATGATCTACCATGGGTTCTTGCATTAATGGTTTTTAATCATTGTTTAGTGATTGAATTGTGGTTATTAAGGTTATTTTAACTCAATTAAACTATGAACCCATGTAATTGATGAACCCTAGTTTTTGACTAATTTATTGGTTACTTGATATTGGTCTAATGTTTATGAATTCTACTTTAGTTTCTTATGGGCTGTCTAATAATATAAGAATTGTGTTCACTTGATATCTAATTGGTCTTAGATTTTTGAATCTATAATTAATTAACCTAGCTTCATCTAGTTTTATGATTTATGTATTGAATTGATGTTCATGGACATGGGTAAGGGCCTTATAATGTTGAATTAGATGATTTGGTATTGGCTTGAAGTGTTCAGGAAGAAGAGGTGATACGCTGCCCTAATTAATTTTAATTAATGTCAATTATACTTCAATTATGGTGGCGGTGTTATGTGAATTGATGTGACCTTGTTAGCGTTATTTTAAGTATATTGATGATCATGGCCTTGTCGACACTACTTGAAGTATTATGTTGATTTGTGTAGTTGATTATGTGAAGTATGATCATAATTATCTATATGTGAAAGAATGTGTTAGTCTACTGATGTTATTTAGGTGATCATGTTATGCTATGACTATGTGCTAAGTGTGTAGTCTTAGAGTTGATATATGGTTGTTCCTAACTTGGCTATATGAGTCTATAATGGTTATGTATATGATGTTAAGGTAATGAATAAATTGACTAAATGATGTTAAGGGTCATTATTAAGTGTCTAAAGAATGTATGTTATATGTGCTAAGGTGAAGTATGTGGTGTCGTGTTTAGTAGACTTGTGTCCCTTACTTGATGCTTGTATGAATATGAATATGTGATATCTTGACTTAGTAACATAAAGTGTCTTAGTCTTGAATGAATGAATGTTAGGTGAGACCTTGAATGATGATAAGAGGGTCCTTATGTGAAACCTTGAACCAAGTGGTAAGGTTATGAAACTTTGAAGTTGAAAGCCGTAATACATAAATGACCTTTTTTACTATATTCAAGATAATATTACATTAATACATATACATTCATGACAAAGGTGCTTTAGCCTACTAATTCAAGGATTCATATTCATATTCTTCATGTATCAAGGAAGGGACACAAGTCTACCAAAATAAGACACATATTCTATCCATTATCACATATAACATATAATTCAAGAAGAACATAGACACAACTTAGTATACTTGCAAGTTATCCAATACACCTCTATAAATTTATCAACATAACACATCATAAGGTGAATATAGTCAACTAAGAAGTTTCACACTTCAAAATCAAGTCTACACACAAGACATAACTATAGCCTATCATGATCATCTATATTCACTTAGGAGAACACATACATAACTTCGTGGATACACATGACTCATATAGACCTTCATAGTGATCACATAGTGTCACATCCGGAGATCACCCCTTGAAATAACCGGAGTCGTTGTCCTCTTTGAGGACTAAGACTAGCCTCTTAGCATACATCAGTACATTTAGGTTAAAAATGAGGAAAATTTAAAACTTTTTATTCTATATTGAGGTTTACTTAGACCTATACATACACATAATATATCCACATCGAGTATACATAGACCCTTCGTATAAGAAGATTACATAGCCTTCTACTTTTGTTGTACATATATAGTATAAGATAGTCTCATAAGAAGTCTATAACATTGTGTCATATTAAACAATGTAGATAAGAGTATCTCAATTTGGGCATAGCCCTTACATCAACAATTATAGCCACATATAGGCTTTACAATTATAGTACCAAAATTAAAGAGAATGAACAAAGTGTTTTTAAGACTAAACAACATCCAATAGGTAGATAATGGCATCGTCCTTGGAATGTGAGGACCTACCGAACTTAAAAGATAATAATCCAAGTTGTCTTCAAAGCCTTCCCTAATATAAATGGTCGGATCCTACATTAGTAGTAAACATCAAACATGGGTTAGTACACACCTGTACTAAGTATGGGTATATGCACATAAAATAAGAGAAATCGTGTTAAAGAGGTCATTCGATCAAAAACCATGCTAAATTACTTTTAAAAGACTTATTCACAATCAATAACCCATATAAGCCAATAATCACATAATCCATAATTCAAACTCATGTACGACACAAGACCAACATCAACAAGTAATAGTCAAGTCAACATATACAAGAGTTCATAACATCATAATATAAGCAAGACCCTTACTCACAACCCACCATTTAGCCTACAAGTGCAATGACAAACAAAAGTCCCTTAACCTTACTCAATCAAGCAAACCGAACAAAGGATCACAAGTAATGCCCAACTCAACATAACATAGCATCAATAGTAGTCATCATCATATTTAGCAATATAGACCAATAGCATGTTCATCAATGAAACTAACATTATAAAGGATCATCAACATGTAAAGTCAACATAACCATAATATTTACTTTATAAGATCATTATATCATAAGAACATCCTTCTAGGACTTCCCTCAAAGCCAAGTAGTGCAATGCCTAGGTAGAGTCCCACACCCCTACCTTTACTAGGCCAACCTCTCAAGTCACCCTATCTAGAGTTCACATCATTACTTCAAGTTACTTTCGAGAAAATTGACCTTAACTGACATAGACCACAGAGCTATGTGTGGAATCTAGTGTTGTAAAACCATACACTAATGAAAGGTGGTCTACTGGCCAAAGTAGAGCCAAACATAAATGTTGCTTTCTAGGTGGATACACTAGCTAGTCTTCCAATGGTGGTAACATAGTTCTAGAACTAGGAGATATGCATGAACCCTCTACATGCCTATGGCATTGGAGTCTCATCTCATGTGAATCCATTGGGTGAGTGTCCCTCATAGGAGAGTCAACACCTCATATGGATCTATAGGGTGAATCTTCCTCTATGGGAAGTCAACACCTTACATTGTCAAGATCACTCGGTTCTAAGTTAAGTCCCTTTTTAAATGTCATTCTTTTTTAATAGTCACTTAATTTTTATCATAGGGTCTAATAACTTATATAGTCTTGTCATTTAGCTCAATAGGTATTGCATGAGAATATCCTTTCATGGAAACCCTCACATGTGAGATTAGCATATCATAATCATCATTTCATAACAAGATACATAGGCAAGTTATCACCAACCTTATATCATTTCTTCTTAAGCATAATCTCACAATCACATAGTCAAGACATTTCAATTCAACATCATACCAACACCTATATAGACTATTCACAAGGTATACTTCAATTGAACTACATCACCAATGACAAGCCATCATACTTGAAGTAAAGATTAGGATCATGAAGACTTACCAAATCTCCTTCACAAGGCATCATCAGGTTCTTACCATTAGCCAAAGAATTACATCCAATTATAGGTGTAGTAACATCAACCAATATTAATTAATACAAGAACTAGGTCAATTGACTCATCACTTTCCCCATTAACATCAATTCATAACCTAGGGTTAGGGGAATTAGGGTTCATCATGAATTTGGTTCAATCACGATAATACATTACCTTAGTCAATCCATAAATTAATTAGAATAGATAAAAACAAGTCTAATAATCAAATCATTCTTCAATTCCCATCAATTCATGACCAAGATCCAAGATTTGGGGAATTGCGGAAGGGAACATGATCAACATTAAATAGCATCAATTGAAAACAATCAATCAACAATCTATACAGCAATTAGTCATAGGAAATCTCAATTTATCATCAATTTGAAATTTAGAAGAAAATCCATTCGAATTGGAAAACCCCATGGAATTGGGTATTTTGAAATGAACTTTTAGAGGACCTATTAGGGAAATAAATCCCAAGAGTAAAGAACCCATACCTTATTGAAGCTTAATCCACGAAATTGAAGTGAAATCCTAGAGAAATTAACTTTCTTTTTCAAGCTTTCTTCCTTCTTCAATGGAGGAATTGAGAGATAGAAAGTAGAGAGAGGTGAGAGCTTTTGGGTTTGTTTTGGGAATTGGGTTTGGGTTAGTGAAAAATTACTTTAAAATGACCCTTAGACTATATATAATCACCCCCTAAATTACTCAAAACACCTCTCACTAAAATGGGACTTTTTGTGAAGTCAAAATGTCAAAAATACGATTTTACCGGACCTCGGAAGTAACTCCGCATCGCAGGCTAACACTTATTTTATTTACCAAAAATAATTTGAGGCAGTGAGGTCCGTGTGGGCTGCGCTTCTCATAGCAGGCCACTGATTCTTGACTTTCGCAGTCTGCTTTGGCAGCCTGCCCACCCATGTTGGGGTCCTCCTCCATTACCCAACGTGTGGTCTTTGGGGCATGGTTAATGGACGTTTAGACCCTCTATACTACATTATACCTAACCAAAGTCTTTTTACAAGTTTTAGATTTTATTTGACCCTCGAAACCATACCCAAAATAGTGACGTCAACTAGTTCAATTAAGCTAGTTTCCAAACGTCATGGACGTTCTTTGACGTCTTAGGTCTAAAACTTCTTGGATGACTTATATACATTATTTTAGGAGTTAAAACAGTATTTAAAACTTTAAACACTCCCCCCCACCCCACCCTAGGAACATTCATCCCCGAATAATACTAAACTTTAAAAAGGGAAAAGATATACTCAAGACTAGAAGCCCAACCAACAATATAAATCATCAACATGATTTACAACTTAATTCAACATAACAATATGACATTTACATAATGACTGAAAACATCAATTTTACACATAAATGGCTCAAATTCACAACGTGAGGAATTTCCTTCTCATAACAACAACATGAAGTCAACATATCATTAAAGAGTCAATTACGCCAAAGTTCCTTTCTCAACATATCAACATGCTCAATATCAAATCATTAAGGAAACAATATACCAAATACACAAATAAGTGCAATTCCAGCAAAAGAGCATTTTTCCATGATAAATCATTTTAGCGTAAATCTTTTTACCATAAATATACACATCTTTGCAAAACAAATCAAAATGACATTAACTAATTATTTTAATTATTAAGAAGAACTACTAACCTTAATTAGCAAAGAGATGAGGATAACGGGATTTCATATCGTCTCGGCCTCCCATGTTGGTCCCTCAACTAGGTGGTTTCTCCTTAACACTTTTATGGAGGCCACCTCTTTGTTCTTCAACCTCTTCACTTGACGATCAAGGATTTCAACCGGAACCTCCTCATAGGAGAGGTTCTCCTTCACACCAAGACCTTCAATAGGAAGAATGGACTCGGGATTACCAATGCTTTTCTTAAGCATAGATACATGAAAAACTGGATGAACCGAAGATACTTCACTAGGAAGTTTCAACTCCTATGCAACCTTACCAACCCCTTGCAAGATTTTGTAAGGACCCACATTACGAGGACTTAACTTCCCTTTCTTTCAAAATCTAACAACCCCTTTCATGGGCAAAATTTATAAATACACCTTATCACCTTCTTCAAATTCAAGGTCTCTTCTCCTATGATCGGCATAAAACTTTTGCCGACTATAGGCTGTTTGCAAATGGTTCCTTATGATATGAACTTTCTCCAAAGTCATATAGACAAAATTGGGACCAAGAAGTGAATATTCGCCAACCTCAAACCATCCAAGAGGACATCTTCACCTCCTACCGTATAAGGCTTCATAAGGAGCCATGGAGATTGATGAATGAAAGCTATTATTATATGAGAACTCCACCAAAGGCAAGTGCTAATCCCAATTTCCCTTAAAGTCAATGATACAAGCCTTAAGCATATCTTAAAGAGTTTGAATAGTCCGCTCTGCTTGACCATCCATTTGAGGATGAAAAGTGGTGCTTAACTTTACTTGAGTACCCAAACCTTTTTTAAATGATCTCCAAAATCTAGACGTAAATTGAGCATCTCTATCTGATATAATGAACAAAAGAACCCCATGAAGACTAACTATCTTGTCAATATAGATCCTTATATAGTCTTCCGCTGAATAACTAGACTTAACGGGAATAAAGTGAGCGGATTTTGTCAATCTATCCACTACTACCCATATAGAGTCATATTGCTTTCGAGTTCGAGACAGACCTACTACAAAATCAATATTAACATCTTCCCACTTCCAAGTAGGAATTTATATTTCTTGTAGTAGACCACCCAACTTTTGGTACTAGGCCTTCACTTGTTGGAAATTGGGACACTTTGCAACAAACTCTGCAATATCCCTTTTTAGGCCATCCCACCAAAACACTTCTCTAAGGTCATGGTACATCTTTATAGAACCCGGATGAATACAGTAACGGGCTCCATGATCTTTCTCAAGGATCATATTCCTCAAATCATCCACATTAGGCACACACAATCTCCCTTGATATCTAAGAACACCATCCCCCCATGGGAGAATGACTCATTCATCTTACCAAGAACCGATTATTTCAACTCCATCAACAATGGATCAATGTGTTGCTTAGACTTCACCTCAACCACCAAAGACGACTCAGAGTTATGGTGGAACAGAGAGCCACCATTTGGAGAACTTTCAATTTGAACCCCTAAACGAGCCAACCTATGAACATCTTTCACAAGGTTTCTCTTGGATTCTTCCACATAGGACACACTTCCCATGGACAATCGACTTAGAGAATCCTCTACCATAATATCCTTGCTAGGGTGATAAAGAACACTAATATCATAGTCTTTCATCAACTCTAACCATCTCCATTGCCGGAGATTCAACTCCTTTTGAGTGAATACATAATGGAGACTTTTATGGTCCGTATACACATCAAAATTAACCCCATAAAGATAATGCCTCCATATTTTTAAGGCAAATACCACGTCCACTAACTCAAGGTCATTAGTCGGATAATTCTTCTCATAAACTTTTAGTTGCCTAGAAGCATAGGCTACACTTTACAATGTTGCATCAGAACACGCCCCTACCAAACTCGGTATGCATCAAAATATACCACAAAAACCTTAGAACCCTTTAGTAGGGTCAGTACCAGAGCGGAAGTAAGCCTATCCTTCAACATTATAAAGCTCTTTTCACATGCCTCCGACCACTCAAAATTCACATTCTTTTGAGTCAAGTTTTTCAAATAGGAAGAAAGGATGCGAAACCGTCGACAAACCTTCTATAATAACCGGCTAGGACTAAGAAACTCCTAATATCCATAGGAGCCAAAGCTCTAGGCCAATCTTTCACCGCATTGATCTTCCTTGTATCAACCTCCACACCTTTAGTAGAGATGATATGACCAACAAATGCTACCGACCTCAACCAAAACTCACATTTGTTGTACTTGGAAAACAATTGGTTCTCCTTAATCACTTGCAACACCACTCTCAAATGATCCACGTGTTCACCCTCATTATTCGAATATACCAAGATGTCATCAATGAAGACAATGACAAATGAATCTAGGTAAATCGAAACACCCTATTCATTAGGTCAATAAACTCCGCCGGAGAATTAGTGAGACCAAATGACATTACTAAGAACTCATAGTGACCATATCTAGTCCGAAATGCCATCTTGGGAATATTTCAACCTCTCACACTAATTTGGTGATATCTTGATCTCAAGACGATCTTGGAAAATTAACTCGCACCTTGGAGCTGATCAAATAAATCATCAATCCGAGGAAGAGGATATTTGTTCTTGATTGTGACTTTGTTGAGTTGACGGTAATTGATACACATTCTAAAATACCCATCCTTCTTCTTCACAAACAATACTGGAGCACGCCATGGAGAAATACTAGGCCGAATAAAGACCTTGTCTAGTAAGTCTTTGAGTTGAGCCTTCAACTCTTTCAATTAGTATGGAGCCATCCAATAAGGAGGAATTCAAATGGGATTTGTATCCGGTAGAAAGTTGATACCAAAGTTTCCCGTTCAGAATGAATACCGCGAAAATCATTAGGAAAGTCCTCCCAAAATTCCCTCAGTACGGGGACCGACTCAATGGGAGGAATTTCGGAGTCTAAATCTTGGATTCTTACTATATGGTATAAACACCCTTTAGAGATCATCCTACAAGATTTCAAACAAGAAATGACACGATCTCTAGGAAAAGAAATTTCCCCTTCCTTTCTAAAATGGGTTCATTTGGAAAGTTAAATTTTACCACCCTTGTTCTACAATCTATGGAAGCGAAACAAGAATGCAACCAATCTATACCCAGGATAACATCAAAATCAACCATATTGAGTTCTACTAACTCTAAATGAGTAACTCTATTGGGAAACATTATAGGACAATTTCTATATACTCTTAGCAACAACCAACTCACCTATCGGGGTAGTCACCTTAAAAGGTTCATTCAAGATATCGAGAAAAATGTCAAACTTTTTAGCTACTACAGGAGTAAAAAATGACAAATGAGCACCGTAATTAAGTAAAGCATATACATCAATAGAAAAGACTTTCAACATACCGGTCACCACATCGGGAGAAGTCTTTTGTTCAACCCTAGAGCGGAGAGCATAGAAGTGATTCTTCTTTGGAGCATCATCATTTGAACCACTTGATTGTTCACTCCCATTGTCTTGACCCTTAAAATTAGGTCAATCTCTCAACTTTTGACCCCATTTTCCACAACTAAAACAATTTCCCGTTCCGACTAAGCATTCACCAAAGTTGTAACGCCCTAAAATGAACTAAGGTGAACAAGAGCCTCATGAGTGTTTTTTGAGTTAATATTGTTTTAAAATGAGTTACGTTAGTGTTATTTGGCTGTGTGTGAAGTTTGGTTAAGTTTGGAGGTCAAACGACCAAGAACGTCCATGACGTTCGAAAGGTGAGCCTTAGAAAATACTTGTGTGTCTTGATGTGTTTGAGTGAGTTTTACGTGTTAGTTTTGCTTGAAACTTTTATGGTATGTTCCTTAGGCCTAGATGAATTAGTTTAGGAGTTTAAATTCCATTCATGAACCCACATAGGACCCACAAGGGGCCCTAAATGAAGGGCCTAAGCCTTGGACAAAAACTGCCTTGGCAGTGTCCACCAACGAAGGCAACGACGGCCAGTGGTCCAACCAATGATCCGTCGTCTTTCTCCATCGATTGGAACTGTAAGGTTGGTTAGTCAGGATCCATTTGGATCTAAGTGTCAACCCACGAGACCCCACCAATGGTCCGTTGATGCACAGACGGTCCGTTGGTTAGGTCTCGTCTGTGAAGTGTCCAAAAACTGTAAGTTCCCTGTTAAGGCTTGGGGTGTTTGGTAAATTCAACCCAAGTCTTTTATGATCCTAGGACGCTTATATTACGATTTATTAGATATATTAAAGTTTTCTAAACACTAAGACCAAATTTTAGACTCAATTTCCTAAAACCCCAAAACCCTTCTCTCTTAGAATTCTCTCTCAAGTCTCTTTTGAAGCTAGAAGTCAAGAAGTGCTAGGAGGGCTGTTGGTAGTAGATTTCTTCACCAAAATCTTTGGTATTTGTCTTAGCTAAGGTATGGTATCCATCCTTGATATCTCTTCCATTCAAGGAGTTCCTTCTAATGGATTTTCAAAAAGGGTTTTCAACCCTAGTTTCTTGTATCTTCAACTCTAAATATGGGTCTTGCATGAAATTATTTTGAATAACTTAATAATGATGTTTCTAAGGTTAGTTGTTTACATTAATGCTAAAACCACAATGAAATCATGATAAATCTTTTTCTCAAATGTTGGCTTAAGAAATGGGTTAAATGAGCTTAGTTTTGTAGTCTTTGAACTTTACTTTACTTATGTTGTTATTGTTGTTTGGCTACTGCCCTAAGGGCTATATTATGCTGAAATATTGAGAAAAATGTTATAGGTGATGAAATCTTTGATTAAAGGGTAATTTGGTTATGTTGTTTAGCTTTAGATTTCGTAATTCTCTTGAGTGGTATGGTCCACCTTCTTGGTGGCGGTGTTTACTTGACTTCAATGAATATAAAGTAACTAGTTTAGTGTGAATGAGGCCATTAAGGCTTGTTATGTTAAGTAATATGAGAATGATGTTATTCTTGTTAAATGTGCCTTATTAAGCTATTATGTGAAATAGACTAAAGAGTATGCTTAAATGATGTCATTCTTGTTAAGTGTTTTATGAAGCTTGTTATGTGAACTATGTTAAGGATTATGTCTAAGATGACTTATATGATTATGTAAAGTATGTTAAAGTGTGTGATGTGATGAAAGAATGACTAAGCATGTATAGAATGAAATGTAAATGAAATGATGCTTATGTGAAAGGTGTGCTCACATGTACACACACTCACACTTAAAAGAATGTATGATGCTAAGTTGAGTAAAAAGGGGAGTCTTGGGGTGGACACTCTTCATGAGTTGAGATGAAGTGTCTAGTAGGAACCTCACTATTCCTAATGAGCTTTCTAAGATAGGTTGGAGAATGAATGCCCTTCGTGAGTTGAGATGTGGTATTCACTAGTTATCCTTAACCTGTAGATTTTAATGTTGAGAATCCGTGTGGATCTATGCCTAGCACCGAGAGGATATGAAGGAGAGGTGGATTACACTTCGTGAGTTGAGATGTTGTATTTGCAAAGTACCTCTTGAGATGAGTACTCCTCTTTAGTAGAGAATGAGTTAATGGGATTCATTAAGAGCACTAAGTGAGAGTGGGAGTATGGGATGCTACTCTCACATTGCACTTAGTGTGACCTATATTTCCTATGAGTGTGTTGCACATGTTATCCAAGGGCGTGGATTTGATTTCCAAACGAAGTGAGCCTAGATTTGGTGGTCTTAAGGATCGCTTTGGTGTGCCTTGAAGGGGGTGTATGGATGGTCCCTTCTTGGCTCACCTTAGGGAATCTTAGGATAACCTTGGGTTAGGGAAGCTTCAAAGGGAACGGGTTCATATGACTTGGACTGTACCATTCACTGGAAGGCCTTCACTATAAATGTTCAAAACAGCCCACTGTAATGTTCATTTAAGCTTATGAAATGTTGAAAAGTAAGTTACTGTAAAGTTTGGGAAGTTACTGTAAAATGCTTCTTTTGGTTTAAAATTATGGAAATTCTTATCTAAGTGTTAAGTGATGTTTCTTATGTTGCATTGTTACTAAATTCATGAATGTTATAATTATTTGGCATGAAATCTTATTTTATCAAAATGTCCCTTTTTACATGTTTTTGCATATGCCATACTTAGTACATTGTTTGTACTAACCCCATACTTTTCTATACCTTATAAGTATTGGTTGGAAGCTTTTGGAAGGTTGAAGTTGAAGCTTGGGAATTCTACTCTCTCAAGATTTGGTATGTCCTCATATATTCGAGGACATAGTTTATGTTTCCTAGTTTTAGTATTAAGACTTATCATGTATTTTCCTTTTATTGTAAAGGGCCGTGTCCCTAAGATTCTAAGTCGTGTCTTTAAGTTGGCTTGTGACGATGAGATTCTCTAAGTATTTATGAAAGACTTCCTTAGTTAATTATTCGTGAAAAGTTTTAAATTTTGCACTACTTTCCATGTCTTATGTAATGAACAATAGTTGAAGGGTTTGTATGAGACCCCAAAGGGTCAAGTATGCCCGGCCACGATCCGGGAGTTATCCCTACCTTATAGGGGGTGTTTTTGGGTCGTGACAAAAGTGACATTTCCCACACTTTGTACAAGTAGGCTTGTCATTAGGTGAGTTTTCCACTCTTTCCCTTTTGGGACTTAGGTTTAGGCACCTTATAATCACGATCCTTAGGGAACTTATTAGGAACTTGATTGGAGAACCTCTGCTTGAGCTTAGGCTTGTCTTGAATGTCAAGCCTACCCTTTGAAGAACAACAATCAAAACACCTTGCCCTATTGGCATCTCTACTCCTCCTCTTCACCCTTGTATCTTACACTTGTTGAACATGAACAAAGTGTATTTATACTAAACAACATCCAATAGGTAGATAATGGCATCGTCCTCGGAAAGTGAGGACCTACCGAACTTGGAATATAAGAATCAAAGTTGTCTTCTGACACACCTGGAAAATTCCATGACCTATACTAGAGATTAATATGTTGAATAATGATGTTTTTAGACCTAAATAAGTATAAATAACTTGTTTGAGAAGTATCAGAGCAATAGGATTAAGGAAAAGCATTAACGTCCGAAACTAGAGAAATTTAACTAGTTGACGTCCCTATGTTTGGGGAAGGTTTCGGAGGGTCAAATGAAGTCTAAAACTTGTAAAACGACTTTGGATAGGTATAATGTAGTATATAGAGTCTAAACGTCCGATAATGACACCCCAAGGACCACCGGAAGGGTCGTTGGGAAGGACCCCAACATGGGTGGGCAGGCAGCCAAAGCAGTCTGCGAAAGTCAAGAATTGGGGCTACTGTGCGATGTGCAGCAAAAATGGACCTCAATGCCTCAAATTATATTTGGGAAATAAAGTGTGTGTTGGTCTCGCTATGCAGAGCCACTTCCGAGATTCATAAAAAGTCGTATTTTGGGTGTTTTGACTTCACAAATAAGCCCATTTAAGTGAGGGGTCTTTTGGATAATTTAATGGGTGACTATATAATATATTAGGGTCAGCTTTAGGTCAATTGGATCTCGTAAATCAAGTCCCAAAATTTGAAATAAAAAAATCTCTCTCTCTCTGCCAAATTCTCTCTTCCTCCAAAACTCCATTGAAGACCAAAAGAGCTCCAAGAAGAAGATCAAGACTTCAAGTTTTCCAACTCAATTTCGTGGCTTTATCATCTATAAGGTATGGTTTCTTTCACTCTTGCGATTCCTTTCCCCAAGAGGTCCTTCAAAAGATGATTTCTAAATCCCCCAAAACAAGGGTTTTTCTCCTCACATGGGTCTTCTTTCTGAAACAAAATTGTGAGTCAATTGTGATGAAATATGATGAATTAATGTTTAAGTATGAATTAATGGTTAACTGATGAATTCCTATGATTTTTCCGTTGACCCATGTCTTTCCCCTAAATCCCTAATTTCTTGGATTTATTAAGGTGAATTATTGAGGGTGATGAACATGTCACTTGTTTACTTTGATTTTAGTTATGTTAATACTTCAAGAATTGTCCTATTTAATTTGTTGGTTGTGAGTTCTTGGGTATTGAAGTATGAAGTCCTATGAAGAGAAATGAGGTATGATCTTGATTCTCCTTTGATCTCAATTATGCAAGGTGAAATCTTCTTATGTGATAATGATGTTATACCTAATTGTGTTGTTGTGATGTTGGTGACAAGGATCCCTCATCCCTAACGCTAGATCTCTAAATTGGCTATGAAGTATGTAATTATGTTAATGTATGATAGTTATATGATTGAATGTAGTTTCTCATTATTATAATGTTGGGTCTAAACGTGAAAGGATAGTTCTCACTTATGATCACCTATGAGCTATTATGATAATATGTTCACCTAAGGGTCTAAAATAGACTAATATGAACTTGTACGATGTTATATAATGATTACTAAAGGGGATAATTTCTTAGCACAGAAAGGGCATGTAAATGAGATAGAGGTCTCACGTTAGTAAGTCCGGCCTGTCACGTGGGTTTCTTCACGTTAGTAAGTCCGGATTTCCAATATATGTGTTGTCTCATGAGATGGAAACCCTCATGTTAGTAAGTCAAGGTTTCTAGAAGCAATCTCCTTGTCCCTTAACTATGTGCCCTTATAGAACTCTAGCTTAGTGGATCCACCTAGAATAGCTATGTATGAAGGGTTGCACCTTAGGCAAGTGTTAACCCTCTCTTTTTGGTGTGGGAGTAGAACATCGGATTCCATGTATCTCACATGGTCTCATGTCAGTTATGGTACTTATTTCCCTAAAGTAAAGGTATGAACAAGTAATATATGTGAACTTATATTAGGGTTGTCTTAAAGGTTACTACATAGTGTGAGGGTGGGTATGGGATTTCTCTTACACATTGCACATGTGGGATCCTATAGAATGATTTTAGTAGTGTTCTTTTATGATTATGATTATGATTATGATTATGTGATAAGCTATGAATAGTATTGATGTATGAAGCATGTTATATATGAGAATATGTTATAAGTATGAGGTGTGTTGCTTAATGTGATACTTAGCTTTGAATAGGGTTATGGGCCTTTATTCTTTGTATTGTACAAGTGTTGCTTGAGTTACTTATATGTTGATATGGTTATGATGTTCCTTATATGTGTATATTGAATTGTTGGTCATTGTGCATAGTTTTTACTAAATGGTGCCTTTTCTCATGCATTAACGTTTTTTAGGCATAGAGACCATACTTAGTATATGTGGTTCGTACTAACCCATATTTCTTCCCTTTTCCACAAACATTGTAGGTTTGGGTCGTTGAGGTATCATTGAGGATAAAGCAAGAAGGCTTGGACTAGAATCTCCATATTTTGGTATGCCCTCTAGTTCGAGGATGCTACCACACACTCTATCTTACTAGTACTTGTATTGTCTAGTAGATATTTATTTCTTTCCTATTGTTGAAGATATTGATGTAAGCCGTATGTGGCAATTATGGATTTGTATAAGGGCTTTTCATGGATTATTTGACTTCGTTTAGATGGTTGATATGAGATAAAGTATTAGACTAAATTCGTATGTGTTGTTATGGTCTATTGTGAAAAAGCCTATATATGCTTCCTATGTAGAGGTCTATGTAAACCTCCATGCTATATAAGCAAAAGTCTCTAATTTTTCCGCGATTTTGACTTATGATTTTCTATGACGAGTTCTAAGAGGCTTGTCTTAATCCTCATAGAGGACGACGAAACCGGTTACGCCTAGGGGGTACTTTGGGTCGTAACATCTTCAAGGCCTTCCCTTATATCAACGGCCGGATCCTACATTTGTAGTAAACATCAAACATGGGTTAGTACACACTTGTGCTAAGTATGGGTATATGCACATAAAACAAGTGAAATTGTGCTAAAGAGGAAATTTGATCAAAAACCATGTTAAAGTACTTTGAAAAGCCTTTTGCACAATCAATAACCCATATAAGCCAATAATCACATAATCCATAAGTCAAACTCATGTACGACACAAGACCAACATCAACAAGTAATAGTCAAGTCAACATATACAAGAGTTCATAACATCATAATATAAGTAAGACCCTTACTCACAACCCACCATTTAGCCTACAAGTGCGATGACCAAGCAAAGCCCCATAGCCTTACTCAATCAAGCAAATTAAACAAAGGATCACAAGTGATGCCCAACTCAACATAACATAGCATCAATAGTAGTCATCATCATATTTAACAATATAGACCAGTAACATGTTCGTCAATAAAACTAACATCATAACGGATCATCAATATGTAAAGTCAACAAAAGCATAATATTTACTTTATAAGATCATTATACAATAAGAACATCCTTCTAGGACTTCCCTCAAAGCCAACTAGTGCAATGCCTAGGTAGAATCCCATAACCCTACCTAGACTAATCCAATCTCTCAAGTCACCCTATCTAGAGTTCACATCATTACTTCATTTTACTTTCGAGAATATTTGCCTTAACCAACATAGACCACAAGAGCTAAGTGTGGAATCCGGTGTTGTAAAATCTTGCACCGATGGAAGGTGGTCTACCGGCCAAAGTAGAGACAAACATAAACGTAGCTTTCTAGGTAGATCCACTAGCTAGTTTTGCTATGGTGGAAACATAGTTCTAGAACAAGGAGATATGTATGAACCCTCTACATGCATAATGCATTGGAGCCTCATCTCATGGGAATCCATTGGGTGAGTGTCCCTCATATGGAACTATAGGGTGAATCTCCCTCTATGGGAAGTCAACACCTCCCATTGTAAAGGTCACTCGGTGCTAATATAAGACCCTTTTAAAATGTCTTTCTTTATCAATCATCACTTAATTTAGGTCATAGGATCTAATCCCTTTCATAGTCATTGCAACCCGCACATGTGAGATGAGCATATCATAATCATCATTTCATAACAAGAAACATAGGCAAGTCAACACCAACCTTATATCATGTCATCTTCAGCATAATCTCACAATCACATAGTCAAGACATTTCAATTCAACATCATATCAACACCTATATAGGATATTCACAAGGTATACTTCAATTGAACTACATCCCCAATCACAAGCCATCATACTTGAAGTAAAGGTTAGGATCATGAAGACTTACCAAATCTCCTTCACAAGTTATCATCATGGTCTTACCATCAACCAACCAATTGCATCCAATTATAGGTGTCCTAACATCAATCAATAGTAATTAGTACAAGAACTAAGTCAGTTGCATCATCACTTTCCCAACTAAGATCAATTCATAACCTAGGGTTAGGAAAATTAGTGGTCATCATGAATTTGGTCCAATACCAACAATACATTACCCTAATCAATCCATAGATGAATTACAATAGATAAAACAAGTCTAATAATTAAATCATTCTTCAATTCCCATCAATTCATGACCAAGATCCAAGATTTGGGGAAATTGCGGAAGGGAACATGATCAACATGAAATAACATCAATTAAAAACAATCAATCAACAATCTATACATCAATTAGTCATAGGAAATCACAATTTATCATCAATTTGAAGTTTAGAAGAAAACCCATTAGAATTGGAAAACCCCATGGAATTGGGTATTTTGAAATCAACTTTAAGAGGACCTCTTGGGGAAAGGAATACATGGAGTGAAGAACCCATACCTTAATTAATCTTAATCCCAGAAATTGAAGAGAAATCCTAGAGAAGTATACCTTCTTCTTCAAGCTTTCTTCCTTCTTCAATGGAGGAATTAAGGAGAGAGAAAGTAGAGAGAGGTGAGACCTTTTGGGTTTTGTTTTGGGAATTGGGTTTGGGTGAGTGAGAATGACTTAAAAATGACCCTTAGTCTATATATACTAACCCCCTATATTACCCAAAACACCCCTCACTTAAATGGGGTCTTTTTTAAAGTCAAAATATCAAAAATACGATTTTACCAGATCTCAGAAGTGGTTCCACGTCGCGGGACAACACGTATTTTATTTCCCAAAAATAATGTAAGGAAGTGAGTTCCGTGTGGGCTGCGCGTCGCACAACAGCCCACTGATTCTTGACTTTCGCAGGCTGCTTTAGCAGTCTGCCCACCCATGTTGGGGTCCTCCTCCATGACCCTTCGGGTGGTCCTTGGGGCATCGTTATTGGATGTTTAGACCCTCTATACTACATTCTACCTAACCAAAGTTTTTATACAAGTTTTAGACTTAATTTGACCCTCCTAAATCAACCCCAAACATAGCGACGTTAACTAGTTCATTTAAGCTAGTTTCCGAACGTCATGGACGTTCTTTGACGTCTTGGTTCTAAAACTTCTTAGATGATTATATACATTATTTTAGGTCTTAAAATTGTATTTGAACATTTAAACACTCATGTTAGTCTCTAGATTAGTTCTTAACTTTTTCGGAGTGTTACACATAGTCAAGTTTTACAATATAATAACATGGTTCATAAAGTAATTCCGACGAGTCCACATTGTTCCACAATTCATAAAGTAATACGATGAAGCCACATTGTTTCACAATTAAAAAATGAATGACGACGGGGCCACATTATTCACAAGTATAGCACATAAGCACCGCAAGCATAAGTGGATCATACAAAATATTATAATTGAAACACCTATACTACAAAATATTGTAAGGGTTAGATCAACATACCACAAATCCAATCTTAACAACTCCAATCCATAGCCAGTTCAACCAATCCAATACACCAAGGCTCTTACCAATAGACATAGTCAACAATTCAATCCAATAATCACAATATACAATGATCCAAAATAATACAATATGAATTCATAAATTTAGGACAGCCTACATACAATTCTAACATAATTCTTTCATAATTCAATAACCCTAAGTAAACTACACAACAATTCAATAGTATAGAGACATGATCAAATCACCCATAATATAGTCAAAATAAGGAGTTCATGATTTTCATGGGTTCATGGAGTTATTAGCTTAGAATAATAAAACTAACATTAGTTCAATCATAACACATTGATTCAAATCGTTTGATATAAGAACCCATGCCTAGAATTCAAGTTAGAAGTTAATCTTTTGAGAAAACCTTGGAAAGCACTTTGAAACTTGCCTCCTTGAAGAAAGAAGATTCGAGGATGAAAACAATACCTTAATTGATGCTAAACCACGAAATTTGACGTTATTTCATGGAGAAACCAAGCTTCAAGTCCAATCTCTGTTCAAGCTTCAATAGTGTTCTAGAGAGTTCTTCCTTCGGATTTAAGGTTTTTATTTTGAATAATGAAGGTTGTAGACATATAAAGCTACCTAAAATACCTAAAACACCCATAAGAAACCATCCAAAAAAATTTTAGTAAGGCTAGGTGAAAACCCAAAATTGCCCTTACTTGGCCGAGACACATGCAAAAAATCTGCAGGGGTCAATCCACGGACACTAGATGACGAACGTGGACCCATCGACGGGCCGGGGTTAGAGGCTCCACCATGGGAGCCTCAGTTACCACCACGGGGATTCACCCAATCTACGAGGCGTAGATTGCCCTCCGTCGATGGTGACTATTTTGGACAGCTTCTTCTCCCAAGTTGGGTCCTCCTCAAGGACCCTTAGGTTGATCCTTAAGGAGTTGTTCCTAGACGTTTCAACCCCAAATATACTCATACACATGTTAAGTAATTCTCACATAAATTTCATCCTAAACGAACACGTAAAACTTGACGAAACCCACAAAGGCACACAAGCGCGTTCCAAGGCAAAACATTCAAACGTCATGGATGTTCATGGACCATTTACCTCAAAACATCACCAAACTTTAGAAACTGCCTACAAAAATCATTATAAACCATTTAAAACTTTGCAACCTCATGACGCACGTGTTAGGCTTTAGTTTAACCTAATTCATTTTGAAGGTGTAACATCAAACTTGACGGTCAAGAATCTCAACTGGTACATCCTTATAAGAAAGACTATCTTTCACCGCCACACTCTCTAATGGCACTACAGAGGCTGGATCATCCTCACACTTCTTCAAGAGAGAGATGTGGAAGATTAGATGCACTATTGCTAGTTCTGCTGGCAATTCTAACTCATATGCCACCTTGCATTTTTAAGGTCTTGTAAGGGCCTACATATCAAGGAATGAGATTCTCTTTCTCGCCAAATCTCATCACCCCCTTCATAGGTGACACTTTCATGAAAACCCAATCATCAACATGGAACTCTAGTTCCCTTCTATTTACTTCTAGACATGATTTTTGACGACTCTAGGTTGTCTTAAGTCTATCTATAATGATTTGCACTTTATCCATAGCATAAATGACTAAATATTGCCCTATCAAAGTTGTTTCACCTACTTCAAACTAACCAACAGGAGATCTACATCTACGCCCATACAGTGCCTCATTAGGGGCCATCTCAATGCTGGAATGGTAGCTTTTGTTTTAGGAGAACTCAATAAGAGGAAGGTCATCATCCCAACTGCCCTTAAAATCGATCACACAAGCCCTCAACATATTATCTAGGTTTTGAATGGTACGCTTTGCATGTCCATCCGTCTGCAAATGAAATGATGTGCTAAGGTTAACTTGAGTACCAAAACCCTTCTAAATAGACTTCTAGAAATTAGAGGTAAACTGAGGACCTCTATATGAGATGATAGACAAAGGAACCCCATGCAATCTCACAATTTAATTTATGTAAAACTTGGCATAGTCCTCTACCGAATTTGTAGTCCTGCATGCCGAAAAGCGAGAAGACTTACTCATCCTGTCAACTATTACCCAAATGGAGTAATGATGTGTGCGAGTTTGAGGTACCCCGTGATAAAATTTGTATTTATCACTTCCCACTTCCAAGTATGAATTTCAATCTCTTGAGTCATACACCCTGTTTCTAATGTTCTACCTTGACTTACAGGGAATTGGGGCACTTACTCACAAAATCTGATATATTTCTCTTCATGCCATTCAACCGGTAGACTTCCAGTAGATCGCGGTACATCTTAGTGGCAATTGGATGAATATAATATCTGAAATTATAGGCTTCTGCATGAATATGATGTCTCAACTCACCCAGATACGGAACATATAATCTATCCTGGTAGCGGAGTACTACATCTCCTTCTTGGGAAAAAATATCCACTCTCTACTTATGGATTGCACCCTTAAGTTCAAGTAAGATTAGATCACTCTCTTTATTTTCCTTAACCTCTACTACCAAGAAGATTCCACCTCATTCTGAACTCTTACACAATTGTCTTATATGCTCATAAGGCGAACTCCAAAGCGAGCAATCATGTGAACATCGTTCACTAGTTCCTTCCTTTCTTCCTCAACATGGGCTACACTACCCATGGATAATCTGCTAAGATCATCTACCACTATATCTGCCTAACCATGATGGTAATCCACACTCATATCATAATCCTTAAGGAACTCAATCCATCTCATCTAGCAAAGATTCAACTCTTTGTGGGTGAACACATATTGGAGGCTCTTATGGTCAGTGAACAAATCTACACGAACACCATACAAGTAGTGTCTCAAGATGTTTAGTGCAAACACCACTGCTGCAAGCTCAAGGTCATAAGTTGGATAGTTCTTACCATGCACCTTAAGTTGTCTAAAAGCATAAGTTATAACCTTATCTCGCTGCATCAACACACAACCTAGGCCAACTATGGATGCATCACAATAGATCAGATAACCATCTAAACCCACTGATAGAGTCAAATCATGAACTGTAGTTACTCTAGTTTTCAATTCTTCAAAGTTTTTCTCACAATCATCTGACCATTGAAAGTTGACCATCTTCTAAGTCAACCGAGTCAATGGTGAGGCTATGGAGGAAAATTCTTCCACGAACCTTCTGTATTAATTCGCTAGACCTAAGAATCTTCTGATATTTGTATTAGAGGTAGGTCTGGGCCATTGTTTCACTGCTTATGTATTCTGCGAATCCACTTTGATCCCCTCGCTAGATACAATGTGACCAAGGAAAGCAACATATTGCAACCAGAACGCATATTTGCTAAACTTAGAGAATAACTGGCGTTCTTTGAGAGTCTACAGAACAACTCTCAAATGACTCGCATGTTATTTCTCATTCCAACAGTAAATAAGGATATCATCAATAAAAACGATAATAAACAAATCCAAGTACTTTTTGAAAACATTATTTGTCAAATCCATGCCAGCTGTAGGATCATTGGCTAGTCCAAACGATATAACTATAAATTCATAATGACCATATAGAGTCCTGAAGGCTGTTTTCAGAATGTCACTATCTCTGACTCTGAGCTGATGATAACCTGATCTAAGGTCTATATTTGAGAAATGACTAGCACCCAGAAGTTGGTCATACAAGTCTTCAATACTGGGGATGAGATATTTATTCTTGATTGTGACCTTGTTCAACTATCTATAGTCAATGCACATTTTTAGAGAACCATCTTTCTTCTTTATGAACAACATTTGTGTACCCCATGAAGAAGTACTAGTTCTGATGAAGCCTTCATCTAAAAGGTCTTTCAAATGCTCTTTCAATTCCTTAAGCTCAGTTGGAGCCATTCTGTAAGGAGGAATAGAAATAGGCTAGGTATCTAGATAGAGATCCATTCCAAAATCGATTTACCATTCGGGAGGGACTTAGGAAAGATCTTATAGGGAACACTTCTGGAAACTCATTGACTACATGAACTAACTCAAGAGTTGGGGTTTTAGATCTAGAATCCTTAACGTGAACTAAATGATAGAGATAACCCTTGTAGATCATCTTTCTAGCTTGAAGGTAAGAAATGAATTATCCCATAGGCGCTAAGTTACTACCCTTCCATTCTAAGATTGGTTCATTTTGAAACTGAAAACGAAGAATCTTAGTTCTACAATAAACTGAGGCATAACATGAATGTAACCAATCCATGCCTGTAATGAACTCGAACACTACCGTTTCTAACTCTACAAGATCAACTGATGTGACTTCTTGAGAGACTGCGACAAGGCAATTTTTGTGTACCCATCTTGGTATAACTGGGTCACCTACTAGAATAGAGACTAAGAAAGGTATTGAATGAGTTTGTGGACTAACATTGAATTGGACTACTATGTAAGGAGTTACAAAAAAAGAGTAGCCTCTGAATCTACAAATTTATAAACATCAAGTTCAAAGACTCGTAACGTTCCAATTACTACATCTGAAGAACCTTCCTGATCCTGACGATCCTGAAAAGCGTACAATCTGTTCTGACGCTGACTGCACATGTACAAGATTAGTTGCCGTAATAAGTCGGGCGACTTGCTGGTGATACTAAAGTTGTAGACTGAGCTCCACAATTACCACCTCCTTGACCTTGTCTAAAAGGACAATCCATCAACATGTGACCAGACTAACTACCTAAAGCATCCTTCCTTTCTTGCGAGCCACTCGCCTTGATGGTCCTTTCTACACTTAGGGTAGGTGGGGTAAGTCTTTGTGCCTGAAACACTTCCTTGAGTCTTAGAGTCTGGTGCTATAACCTTTTGATCACACCTGTTCTTGGAGGATTGAACACTAGTTGTTGAAGGGGCTAGGGTTGAATACTTTTTCTGACTGTGTGAGTGATTTCCACCCCTTGATTATTGTTGAGGGTAGTCATAGTTCCCTGTTACGACCCGAGGGTATACCCTAGAAGTTATGGTATTCTCAAATCTTCACACGGTGTCGTCGACCTCTCGGAGGTCTAAGACAAGCCCTTAGAGATCTTTCATTACATAATTGTAAAAATAGCGGAAAATTAAAACTTTTTATAGCACATCATATGCTAGAACACCCCTTCATTTATATATATAAAATTATAAGTACATTAATAGAATTTAAGTCTTTTTCCCATCTTAAGACACAACTCAATAGAATATAATAGGGACACTACCCTTAACAACTTTAAGTATAAGTCTAAGCTATTACATCAACTTAAAGAAACATCTTGACATAGGCAACCCTTGAATCATAAGGGCTCCTTTACTTGAACTTGGGAGATCTATCCAAGTTATTCACTTAGGAGACATCCTCTAGCCATCACCACCTACACTTTGTGTAAAAATATGAAGAATAATGGAATTAGTACTAGAATGCACTAAGTATGACAACCATGCAAAAATATACATTTAAAGAAGACATTTCATTTGAAATCATGCAACCTGACTTTTTAGTAAACATCATGAACATAGGCACATATAAGATCAATATAGTTCACATACATCATATAGACATGTATATTACTCATAATAGCACATAAATACATTTGTTATACTTTGAGGCATATTTAATACATACAATACATTACATCTCTTTTATCTTACTTCTTTCCTTAAGTAACCCTCAAGTGTACTTAGTACAATGTATAACCTTGAGGTCACCTTACGATAATCTTCCATAATATGATTCATAACACAACCACATTTATTCATATGTCTTAAGCACCTCATAGACATCAACTTTGCATAAGGACTATCACCTAAGACAACTCTTAAGTCACACTAGTGCAATGTGTAGGTAGCATTCCAAAATACTACTTCCACCAATTGTACCTAAGAAGTCACCTTAAACTAGGCATAACATACTCAACAAGTCATAACACTTTCATTCATAGCTGGACATAAGGCACATAATTCATCGCTTCATATAAGGACTCTTTGCTTTAAAACATCCTTAGTCATAACTCACTTAGTTCATACCATAAGTAAACCACCCTCATAACCCCTTCACAAGCTAACTTGTTCAATGTACACATGGAGTCACATATCCCCAATATACTAAGTAAACACATTTAGAAACAACAAGTGCAATTCACATACATAAGCATAATTCATGTCTTAACATAACAAAGTCACTTAATCATGCATTCATACAAGTCATAACTAACATAAGTTAAGAGGCTCCAATCGTATCCTTTCTTGAAGTCATCTAGTGCACATCATAGGTAGGGTTCATAGTCCTCATTATACTAAGTAGACCTCTCAAGAAATTTGATTAGAATTCATATTCTTATCTTAGTTCATTTCATAACCTTCAGGAGACATATCCCTAACCGACATAGACCATGTGAGCTACATGGAATCCGGTGTTCTACTCCCACACTTAAAAGAGAGGGTACTACTTGCCATGGTAGGACCTTCATAAAAAATAGCTATTCTAGAGGATCTACTAAGCTAAAACCTACGGGGGGCACGCAATTATGGAACAAGGAGATTGCTTCTAAAAACCTTGACTTACTAGCGTAGAGGTTTCCATCTCATGAAAAAACATCTAGGTTGGGAACCCGGACTTGCTAACATGAAGGTTCTCTTTGTGTGAAGCCATACTTAGTAACTTGAAGTTACCACTCTCATTTCTCATGTTCACTCGGTGCTAGGCTCTAACTCCCTTTTTAATATATAATTGAGCCTTTAATTCCTTAAGTCATAAAGAAGGCCTTATGAGCTTTCTCCTTCATACTTCATACAACTCAAAGGATTCTAAGATGAGAATGTTCTTTCATCATAGACCCTACATTATGTTAGAATGTCCTTTCACATAATCATATCATATTCATACTATAGTCTAGTTTAGAGTACAATTGAGTAATACCTTTCAAGAGACTCACTTATTAATTAGACTACCATTTGAATACTTCATTCATACATGAATGTGTGTGTGTACATATATATGAGATCTACCTTTCACACAAACACCTCTAGGCACAAATGTTCATAATTTTATTAAGCATATACTTTCCATGCGTAGAACTAGGTAATAATGCATAGGAGAACTATCCTTTCCTTAGTAATCATGAATCTACCCTACTCATAGATATGCATGAAGTTTGTGTGTGTACATTGGTCAACATAATCACATAATGACTATCATATAGTATTGATGAAGCCACCCTCTAAAGATCACAACATATGTACAACATTCTTCAAGTATTGAGTCAAACCCATCTATATTATTTAAGACTATAGACTACACACACTCACAATACATCATAGGAGGCAAGAAAATATTAAACATTAGAATAGAAGACTTCTAGCATACTTCGATAACACATTTATATATGGTTCATATAGGTAGGGGTCATGCTACAAGGATTTTCTTCATCACTATCCATATATACAACCTAACCCTAACATGATCATCACACATATACATATAACATCATCCACACCTAGATCATATAACTAGTGTTGAAGTCTATACATATACTTCACATTTATCAATTCACTTATAAATGATACTAGAATCAAGGCCACATCCTTCAACTTCCTAAACATTTGATAATAATATCAATTCATCTTGCATCTAATGTATTCAAGGCCATGATCATAACGCATAAACATATACAAGAATGTAAATACCGCCACCATAAGTGGACCATACCAATCATCAAAATTCAATGCATATTCTAAGCTAATTAGAAGGAAAATAGGTCAACTTACCGAATATCCAAGCTAATGATATTCTTTAATCATTCCTCCACAATTCATATCAATTTATATACATAGTAATAGCAATAAGCAATTCAATATAATCTAATTACAATTCTATAAACATGAAATTAAGGTCACAAGACCCACATTATAGGCCAATTTGAGAAATTAGGAGGATCATGGTTTCATCATGAAATTGTATTGAAATTCATAATTAAAACAGTAATTAAACATAAAACCATCATTAGAAGGACTTTGAAATCATTTTGACAATGAACCCATGGCTAGATTGAAAATTGGGAATTTTGGTCGTTGAATCTCTTTCGAAATCCTTTATTCATCTACTTATATGAATGGATAACTAAGGATGAAGGATCTCCATACCTTTTACATTAGAAAGCCCAGTAAAATCTGAGAAGAAATCTCCAAGAATCGACTTCCATAGCTTGTTCTTGGGCTTGGTCTTTAATGGACCTTTTGGGATTTTTGGAAGAGAAGAGAGTTTTGGGGATTTTGATTTCTTAATGGTTGTTGGGGTTTTGACTAGGGAAAGGGGTTAAATTGGTCCTAAAAATAGTTTATAACTGTCTCCCAAAGTTACCAAAACACCCCCATACTGATTGGGACTTTTAGACATGTCAAAATTGACTTTAAAACGACGCAACCGGATCAATGAAGTGGCTGCGGGTCGCGGAGGCAGCCTCTGATTCTGCCCCAAATAATTTTTGAAGCAGCGAGCCTCGTGTAGGATGCGCGTCGCACAGGCAACCTCAGTGCCAGGCGCGCGATGCAATGCTGGTCCCTAATCTTACTGCTGCACGCTGCCTTGGGCAGTCTCCTTGTCCAATGTTCGGGTCCTCCTTGGGGGCCCTTAGGGTGGTCCTCGGGAGGTCGTACCCAAACATTTTAATCCCTTACTATGACTATTAAAATTCAAGGTTCACCTCTACCTAGAAGTTCTTGGACGTTCTTGGATGTCTTGGGAAGTCGTACCCAAACATACAAGGACACACTAGAACGTCTAAAAACTAACTTTCGAACATCTTGGACGTTCTTGGATGTTTGACCTCCAAACCTCTTCAAATTAATAATAAAAGCTGCAAAATAGTTTATAACATTTTATTTACCTTTTTAGGAACATGTGAGGCTCTAGCTACCTTGGTTCATTTTGAGGGTGTAACATTCACAGTCCTAGACTTCATATTCTCCTTGTCCTATTCCCGAAATTTATCACCCTCAACCTATAAAGCATGAGTCATAATCCTAGAGATTTTCATATCTCCCAGTAACATAACATTTCTACACTCACTTTTCACCAAATCAGACACTCCATACAAGAACTAATTTATCTGAGCCCTGGTATCAACAACCATGTGAGGAGCATACCTGTAGAGTTGGTTAAACTTGAGCCCATACTCTTAGACCGTCATGTTTCCCTTTCGTATGTTCATGAATTCCTGAGCCTTTGCTTCTGTAAGATTCCGAAAATGACTTAGGTGACATAGAGATTAACATTGTTGTCAAGATGTTCTAAGGTCCTAAATAGGTCTATAATATGGTATAGAGGCAGTATCTAAGAGTATTATGTGCATTGGAAGTCAAACATCAAGGGACGACCAAGACGTTATACGACTAAGTCACCTAGGTGCCTCATATGTGGTTATATAAGTTTATGTGTGATTAATGATGTTATTAAGTTCTTAAATGAGGAGTTATGATGTATGGATATAGTGTATCATGTTTCAAGAAGTTTGGAGGTCAAACACTCAAGAACGTCCATGACGTTCGAAAGATGTGCCTTGAAATGACCTTGTGTATCTAGGCATGTTTCGTTGATTTTTACGTGTTAGTATTTGGTGAAATTTAAGTGATATGTCCTAAACTCTTATACGGTCACGTTTGGGTTGGAAACATCCTGGAAAACATCCCAAAGGACAATCCAACGGTCCTTGAGGAAGGACCCAAAACTTGGTGTTAAGACTATCCAAGGCAGCCCCAAACGACGGAGGAATCAATGGCTCGTGGGCCAATCGACTCCCCATCAATGGGTGCCGTTTGTGTGGACTTAGTCTTGGGAGGGAGGAGAACTATTTTGAACCAACCAACGGAAGGACAGAACGGTCCATTTGTCGACAAACGGTCTGTCGACTGCCAACCGTTCGTGGACTGCCTCCGTGTGTGCAGTTCGCTGCCAAGTTGAGGTGGGAACTTGTAATTTCAACCCACTTTCAAATAAATATTTTGGAGGTTCCTAAGGGGTGTTTTGGGTATTTTAGACATCTATTTAAGTCTTTATACTTAGAAGATTTCATTCTTCAAAAATCAAAACCCCAAAATCCTTTAGAAATTCCCCAAGACTCCATTAACGCTAAAAGTCAAGGAAGAGCTTTTATTGGTGAATATAGTGGAGATTATTCATCAAATTGAAGTATTAGCATTGTTAAGGTATGGGTTCTTGTCCTTGAAACTGGTTTTATCAAGGAGCCCAACTTTCATGATCTACCATGGGTTCTTGCATTAATGGTTTTTAATAATTGTTTAGCGATTGAATTGTGGTTATTAAGGTTATTTTAACTCAATTAAACTATGAACCCATGTAATTGATGAACCCTAGTTTTTGACTAATTTATTGGTTACTTGATATTGGTCTAATGTTTATGAATTCTACTTTAGTTTCTTGTGGGCTTTCTAATAATATAAGAATTGTGTTCACTTGATATCTAATTGGTCTTAGATTTTTGAATCTATAATTAATTAACCTAGCTTCATCTAGTTTTATGATTTATGTATTGAATTGATGTTCATGGCCATGGGTAAGGGCCTTATGATGTTGAATTAGATGATTTGGTATTGGCTTGAAGTGTTCAGGAAGAAGAGGTGGTACGCTGCCCTAATTAATTTTAATTAATGTCAATTATACTTCAATTATGTTGTGATTTGTTTGGTTCACTTATGGTGGAGGTGTTATGTGAATTGATTTGACCTTGTTAGCGTTATTTTAAGTATATTGATGATCATGGCCTTGTCGACACTACTTGAAGTATTATGTTGATTTGTGTAGTTGATTATGTGAAGTATGATCATAATTATCTATATGTGAAAGAATGTGTTAGTCTACTGATGTTATTTAGGTGATCATGTTATGCTATGACTATGTGCTAAGTGTGTAGTCTTAGAGTTGATATATGGTTGTTCCTAACTTGGCTATATGAGTCTATAATGGTTATGTATATGATGTTAAGGTAATGAAAAAATTGACTAAATGATGTTAAGGGTCATTATTAAGTGTCTAAAGAATGTATGTTATATGTGCTAAGGTGAAGTATGTGGTGTCGTGTTTAGTAGACTTGTGTCCCTTACTTGATGCTTGTATGAATATGAATATGTGATATCTTGACTTAGCAACATAATGTGTCTTAGTTTTGAATGAATGAATATTAGGTGAGACCTTGAATGATGATAAGAGGGTCCTTATGTGAAACCTTGAACCAAGTGGTAAGGTTATGAAACATTGAAGTTGAAAGCCGTAATGGTATCCTTCATGTATTGAATGATGGCTTAAGGTTGATTGGCTGGAACGACATCATATCAATCCTTCGTAAAGCATGATGAGCTTCTTGTCGCCATAGTGAGATAGCCCTAGTGGACCTTGCTTTGGTAGGGTAAATGTAATTGGGTTATGAACTTGATATGGAACCCTTTTGTATTAACCTTAGTGCTATTAAATCTATGAGAATGAAGGCTAGAACAGAGTGAGTATGGTAAGGGAAGTAGTTCGAGTAAAAGAATGATACTAGATTACAAATCATGCCCTTCATATTTCCTTAACCATATGCCTACATGGGATGTGTCTAAGTTCTACCATTGGCAAGTAGAACAACCTCATCATAGTAGGATAGAACTCCGGATTCCATGCTTTGCTACCATGGTCTATGTTGGTTATTGTCTATTTTCTTCATATGGGATACGTATTAGCATTTGAGAAGTTCTATGAGGTTTAGGTGGCGTTATGGGACACTCTCGAGACATTTCACAGTAGGCTTTGAAGATGTTAGTAAGAGTCCCTACGTCTTGTCTAAGACCATTACTTGAATGTCCTTTATGTGAAGTATGAGTATCTTAATGAACTAATGAACTAATGACTTAATGATATAAAGTATGTAAATGAATAAGTACCTAATCTAATGTGACTTATGGATTCCTTAGTTAAAGTGTGAAGAGGGCATAAAGGATGATCTCTTCATGTCTTATCTATGGAAGTCTTGAGAATGACTCTAGTTAGGGAAGTTGCTTGTTATGTTTGCCATGATCTAAACTTAGGAAGTCTTAAGGATTATTTAGGTAGCCTTTAAGAGGGTGTATGTGTGTTCTCTTCTAGGAATACTTAAGTAAGTCTTTTGATAGCCTTGGTAGGGGAGATTGTCATATTATGTATGTCTTGTATGTTGGTGTATTGTAGGTGTGTATGTGTCTCATTATGAGTAATCTTAACGATCGTTTAGGCACATCTAGAGAGGGTGTATGGGCGTTCTCTCTTTGTGTGACTTAAGTGAATCTTAGGATAGCTTTAGTGATAAGACTACATGCTAGAAGATGCTTAGTACGAAATTAGAAGAATTCACTGTAGTAGTGAGGTACTTCACTGTAAAGTGAATTGAGTACACTGTAAAGTGAGTTGATAAATGTGTTAATTGGTTTTAATGTTTTCTTATGTGATTCTAAGTTTATAAATGTTGTTCTTATGATGATATTATGATATTTAAATGAAAAGATACATATTTCCAATAAATGTCCATTTTCATGATTTTTATGCGTAAGCCATACTTAGTACATGTGCTTGTACTAATTATATGATTTTATATATCTATATAGTTCTTGGTAGGTGAAGAGCTTTTGGGAAGAAGACTTCGATTTAGAAGATCGTTCAAGAAAACTTGAAGTATGTCCTCATTTGACTCGTGGGCATATATGTTTTTTATGTTTCATTTATGAAGTATTGTAATAGAGTTAATAGTACTATGTTTTCTATTTCATATGGGCCGTGTCCCAAGTACTCTTGTCTCTTAAGATGATGAGATTGAGACTTAGTATTTTCTATTACTTCTATATGAAAGAGTTTTTAAAGACTATGATATTGTTTTATGAAAAGTTTTAATTCCGCACTACATTTAATTATGTATATGCGATGAATGATATGAGAGTCTTGTATGAGACCTCCTAGAGGTCGAGTACGCCGGTCACAAATCCGAGATTTGTGCCCTAACATCTAGGGTGTGGTCTCGGGTCATGACAAAGACTGGTATCAGAGCATAGTTTGGTAAAAGTAGTCTTAGGAATCAAAAAGACTCATCAAGTCACGTCTATTAGAGTCTTGACCATCGGTGTGAGTCGCGACACATCTATGGGCGAGAGGCTATAGGACGATAGAGTTTCCCTTCTTTTCTACTCCTATGTCGTGCGGTAGAGTAAATATTATGAGTATCCTTCTAAATGTGTTTCTAGGAAATGAATACTAGAAGGATAGCCGCTAGAAGGTTGTAAGAGCAGAGGTTGAATGAGGAGATTACTCCTCAAGTTGAGAAAGTTGAGCAAGTTCATCAAGGTGGGCAAGCTGTCCAAGGTGCTCAAGTGCCTCCTCAAGTTGATCATGCCCCTAATGTGGAAGGAGGTAATGAGGTTCCGGAGATGTCTAATAGGAAGATTAGAGATGCTTTGCTTGCTATAGCCTGAGCCGTAACTACTCAAGCAAATTTGAGTATGTTGCCTAAGGTTGTGGAGAGCACTATGTCCTCTAGGTTGAGATACTTTGTGAGGTTGAATCCTCTAATCTTTCTTGTCTCTAAGGTAGATGAGGATCCCCAAGAGTTTCTTGATGGTGTGTACAAGGTATTGAGTGCTATGTGGATTACATCTAGGGATAAGGCGGAGTTCTCTTCGTATCAATTGAGAGATGTGTCTCAAATTTGGTACACACAATGGAAGGATAATAGGACGGTGGAGTCGGATCCTATTGAGTGGGAAGAATTCAAGGAAGCTTTTCTGGGCAAGTACTTTCCCCGTGAGAGGAGAGAAGTAAAAGTAGAGGAGTTTATCAATCTCAAGCAAGGCAATATGAGTGTTGAGGAGTACTCTTTGAAATTCTCAACTTTGTCTAGATATACACAATATGTAGTGTCTAATCCAAGGGATGAAATGAGTCGCTTTGTGACGGGTGTAGCCGACTTAGTGAGGAAAGAATGTCGTACGACTATGCTACATGATAATATGAATTTGGATAGACTCATGGTGTATGCACAATCAATTGAAGAGTCTAATCTTAGGAGGATGTTAAGGAATTTGAAAAGGAGTGTTACTAGTGATCAAGTGCAATCTAGGTTCAAAAAGAGGGCTCAAACTCAAGAAGAATCTAGGGGTGCTAAGTTCAAGGTTGAGAAAGGAGGTAGTTCCAAATATGGCAAACCTACATGTGCCACTTGTGGTAAAAAACATTATCGTAAGTGTTTAGTGGGTACCGGGATTTGTTTTGGATGTGGAAAAGATGGACACAAAGTGAGAGATTGTCCTAACATTGCTTCTAGAGGAAAGAGGGTAAGAAAGTTGATCCTAGTGTTCAAAAGGATGATGCTCCAACTAAGAGGTGTTTCTATGCACTTCAGACTAGAGGAGAGAAGCCGGGTGAGAGTGATAATGATGTTGGTAAGTCCTTGTATTTCTCTTACTGTGGTATGAGTTCCTTCTAATTGGGGCAGTATGGCTAGATGGGTGTGCTAGTTTGTTGCATGTGCATGATGTTTAGGAGTTTGGTTGAAATTGAATTTCATTAACTTCTTGCATTGTGTATTTTATTGAGATTTGAGCATGTTGTAAAAGATATTTATATGATGTTACCTTGCCAATTAGCATGTCTATATCATGAATTGCTTAAAATTGCATTTTTAGAAAAATTAGCCTAAAATCACTGTAGCAATGGAACTGTTCACTGTGAAATTTTTCAAAATTATACTAACTGTTTCTTTGGTCTAAATTTTTTGTAATATTGTTAGAACTGATGTGTATGAGTATAATAATGAATATAAAATGAGTTTTTGCTATTCGAAATGAAGAATGTGAGTTTTGTAGCATACTGAGTTATAGAAGTGTATTCTAGTCTCTTGTTGTGTTGTAAATCTCATGACTATGTGAAATTGATGTTTTCTCCTTGATTGTGAGTTATATGGTTTGGATATGTGCTTCTAGTAGATTCTCTATTTTTTGAAGTGTTCGGAGAGTGGCAATCGTCATTCGAGCACGAATGTTGTCCAAGTGGGGGAGAATGTAAGATCCCGAAAATGACTTTGGTGAACTAGAGCCTAACATTGTTGTAAATATGTTCTAATGGCATAAATAGGTATTTAATATTGTATAGAGGCAGTATCTAAGATTATTAGGTGCATTGGAAGTCAAACGTCAAGGGACGACCAAGACGTTCGACGACTAACTCACCTAAGTGCCTCATATGTGGTTCAATATGTTTATTTGTGATTCATGATGTTTTGAAGTCCTTAAATGAGTTATTATGATGTATATAGGTAGTGTTTCAAGATTCGAGAAGTTTGGAGGTCAAACACTCAAGAACGTCCATGATGTTCGAAAGATGTGCCTTGAAATGACCTTGTGTGTCTAGGCATGTTTCGTTGAGTTTTACGTGTTCTTTTTGGGTAAAATTCATGTGAGAGGTCCTAAACTCGTATATGGTCATATTTGGGTTGGAAAATTCCGGGCATCAAACATCTCCAAGGAAACTCCAAGGGTCGTTGACGAAGGACCCAAAACTTTGTGTTAAGACTGTCCAAGGCAGCCCCAAACGACGGAGGCATCAACAACTCGTTGGCCAATCAATGCCCCGTCGATGGGTGCCATTGTGAGGACTTAGTATTTGGAGGTATTAGAACCATTGAAAGTCTCTGAATCAACCAACGGAAGGACATGACATCCCGTTTGTGGACAAATGGTCCGTCTACTGCAAACCGTTGGTGGACTGCCTCCCTGCGTGCAGTTCACGGCCAAGTTGAGGGGTGAACTTGTAATTTCACCACACTTCCAAATAAAGAGTTTGGCGGTTCCTAAGTGTTATTTTGAGTATTTTAGACATGTATTTAAGCCTTTAACGCTTAGAAGATTTCATTCTTCAAAAATCAAAACCCCAAAATCCCATAGAAATTCTCGAAGACTCCTTTAAAGCTAGAAGTCAAGGAAGAGGTTCGATTGGTGAATTGAGAGGAGATACTTAATCAAATTGAAGGATTAGCATTGTTAAGGTATGGTTTTTTTATCCTTGAAACTCTTTTTATCAAGGAGCCCAACTTTAAAAGATGTTTTCTAAAGTTTTCTAAAGTTGAATTGACCTATTTCATGATCTACCATGGGTTCTTGCATTATTGGTTTTTAATCATTGTTTAGTGATTCAATTTTTGTTATTAAGGTGATTTTAACTCAATTAACCTATGAACCCACGTAATTGATGAACCCTAGTTTTTGACTAATTTATGGGTTACTTGATATTGGTCTAATGTTTATGAATTCATGTGTAGTTTCTTATGGGCTTTCTAATGATATAAGAATTGTATTCAATTGATATCTAATTGTTCTTATATATTTGAATATATAATGAATTGACCTAGCTTCATCTAGTTTTATGATTTATGTATTGAATTGATGTTCATGGTCCTGAGTAAGGGCCTTATGATGTTGAATTGGATGATTTGGTATTGGATTGAAGTGTTAACGATGAAGAGGTGGTACGCTGCCCTAATTTCATTTAATTAATGTTAATTAGACTTAAATTATGTTGTGATTGGTTTGGTCCACTTATGGTGGCGGTGTTATGTGAATTGATGTAGCCTTGTCATTGTTATTTTAAGTATATTGATGATCATGGCCTTGTAGGCACTACTTGAAGTATTATGTTGATTTGTGTAGTTGATTTTGTGAATGATGATCATATCTATCTATATGTGAAAGTATGTATTAGTCTATTGATGCTATTTAGGTGATCATGTTATGCTATGACTATGTGTTAAGTGTGTAGTCTTAGAGTTGATATATGGTTGTTCCTAACATGGATATATGAGTCTACAATGGTTATGCAGATGATGTTAAGGTAATGAATAGATTGACTAAATGATGATAAGGTTCATTATTAAGTGTCTAAAGAATGTATGTTATATGTGCTAAGGTGAAGTATGTGGTGTCTTGTTTAGGTAGACTTGTGTCCCTTACTTGATGCTCGTATGAATATGAATATGTGATATCTTGACTAAGGAACCTAAAGTGTCTAGTCTTGAATGAATGAATGTTAAGTCAGACCTTGAATGATGATAAGAGGGTCCTTATATGAAACCTTGAACCAAGTGGTAAGGTTATGCAACTTGAAGTCGAAAGCCGTAATGGTATCGTTCATGTAATGAATAATGGACTTAAGGTTGATTGGCTGGAACGGAAACATATCAATCCTTAGGAAAGTCATGATGAGCTTCTAGTCGCCATAGTGAGATAGACCTAGTGGACCTTGCTTTGGTTATGAACTTGATATGGAACCCTTTTGTATGAACTTTAGTGTGATTATAACTATGAGAAGGAAGGCTAGCACCGAGTGAGTATGGTATGTTAAGTAGTTCTAGTTAAAGAATGAGACTTCTTTACAAAGCATGCCCTTCATATTTCCTTAACCATGTGCCGACATGGGATGTGTCTAAGTTCTACCATTGGCAAGTAGAACAACCTCATCGGAGTAGGATAGAACTCCGGATTCCATACTTTGTTACCATGGTCTATGTCGGTTATTACCTATTCTCATCATATGGGATACCTATTAGCATTTGAGAAGTTCTATGAGGTTTAGGTAGTGGTATGGGACGCTATCTATACATTGCACAATAGGCTTTGAAGATGTTAGTAAGAGTTCTTAGGTCCTGTCTAAGACCATTACTTGAATGTACTTTATGTGATGTATGAGTCTCTTAATTAACTAATGAACTAATGACTTAATGATATAAAGTATGTAAAGGAATAAGTACCTAATCTAAGCGCGATCTGGATGATAAGAACCTGAACCTACATCACAAGAAGATGTAGCGCACATAGCATTAGCACTTGAAATGTACTGAGCATGTAGGATATAGTTAAGCTGAAATAAAGCATAACTGAACAAGCACAAAAACAAGTATAATGTTCTGAACATGATATACTAAATTTTGAGCTAACTGGATGCAATGACCAAATTTATAACTTGGTGAGAGGAAGAACTATCTGAACTGTAAATATGGTCAATGCAATAAAGTTTGACTGAACTATGGGATTTACTAAGAACTCATAATAAAACCACATTAGCTAAATGTGGAGTACGATGTATACACCCCATCGAGAGGACCCAATATACCCTGCCAGGGGTACAAAGGAATGATGGCGTGATCATTATATTGAGGCCCACAGAGGGGACTTACAACCTACTTGACTAGTAGTTCTGGACTATATGGGTACGCTTAACCCTAGTCAAACTCGGTATTACGCTACTCCTAATGAATTAAGTAGTTAAATAATTATGACTAAGTATCTTTATATACTGGATAGCTTAAACTAAACATGCAAACTAAGAATTGAACTACTAAGCTGATAATGATGCATTAATAACTGAGGCATGTATAGATGAATAACTAAAATATCTGACCTAGCATGTGTAATTCAAGATCTAAAGAAATACATAGCTAAGTTTCTGAAATTCATGCGATAAACTGAGTCTGAGGTAGGTATATCTGAAGTAACTAAAATATTTGACCTAGCATGTGTAATTCAAGAACTAAAGAACTACATATCGAGGTTTCTAAAATTCATGCAATTGTGTGAGTATTAACATGGTATTCTGATTTGGAACATATAACTAACTAATTCATGATATTCTTTTGAAGTCTAGGCACCCTATGGGTGAATAAAACCTACTAGTGAAATTCCACATGCCTGGTGATGAAATTCACACAGAAATCTTTAGATTTCGGGGCTGAAACTAATGGAACCTTACTGCATATTATAACTAGGGTTCTTGGCCTTTTTCTCCTCTTTTTCTTCTAATTTTCTTTGTTTTGATTAATGATTTTGACTTAGGTAAGTTTTAATTATGTTTCTAGGGTTAAACTGACTAAAATCTCATTAATTAGGGTTTAAACGACGTATAATAGGGGTTAAACGAACTAGAAAAAAACAAAAGACCCCTGAAATAATTATTGTCGTAGAAATCGACGACCTGGACTTGCCGGCCGCCGTTAAATAGAGGGTCCGTCGTTTTGGTCCATCGTTTGAGTCTACTCGACAGGTCTTCACTATAATGGGCATAACATCTTACTCGGAGGTCAGATTTTAGCAAACTCGGTGGCCCTGGAAATATAATAAAATTTTCTATCATATCATAGGTCATATGTCACCTATTTAGTTTTGTGCTAAAATTTATGACCATTTGAAGTTGACCCAACAACTATTTCCCCCTAACTAGCTGCTAACCTTCACCTACAGTCAGACCCACGGACCGTAGATTGAACGACGGTACGTGTTGCTCATCCGTAGATCATGTCAGAGGCTGCATAATGAGTTCTTGATCTACGGACACAAACTATGGACCGTAGTCTAACTTACTGTAACAACCCTAAAAATGGATATGATAAATAATGCTTAAGGTGTCAAGAATGCCTACGATTAGACCAGGGTTCACACGGATTGATGCGCGCAGAACCAGACCTCGGAACCCTTTATACAGCTAAGACAACTAACTTGGGGAGTTAGTTGAGCTTGGAAAGGTTGGGTCCAACCATGTAGGGCTCTCGAATATGATGTTTTACTCGAAGGAGTCTTTATCGGACTTAAAAAGAGGAAATCTTAGGTTTGAAGGGTCTAGGAGTAAAATGGTCTTTTTCCTGTCGAAGGGTAGTATCGTAATTACCATAAATATGTAATTAACTATTTAATTAATAAGGTGGAGGGGCAATTTGGGGAGAGAGGGCCGAAATTTGGCTCTTGAAGTGAAGTCTTGCTCCACCCGGGTTCGAACCTAGGTGGAAGCAATGAATTAATGTGATTTTTAATTAAGCTATTGAATTAATGTAATTCATTAATAATTATTATTCATTAGTTGATTTGAAATAAAATAAATATCAGATTTTTATTAAATAAACAAAGCCCTATTGACTAAGTCCTAAAACTAGACTCCTAAGCCTCCTACAACTCCCACTCTCACGCTCAATCTCTCTTATTATTTCACACGAAATTTCTCTTCCAAAATAAGATACAAAAGCAGAAAAATAAACCAAGTTCTTCACACTTGAAGAACTCACACGAAATCACAAGAAAACAAACTTTAATCGCACACTAGGCTAAGGGAGGTTGTCATTCGAGTGGAGTTGATATTGAGGAGGCTTAGACGTGTTCTTGGGTGAAGTTTTTGGGCAGAAAGTCAAGGTTTTAACGTCAAAAAGGTATGGGTTTTCTTCTCTCTTGGTCCCTTTCCCAAGAGACCCCCTTAAGGTTCATATTATTCATTCGAAAACTAGGATTGTTTCCCCTTTTTGCATGCCCTGTCACTAGCTCCTAATGAATCGTAGGATGGGCATGATTGCTGGTAGATTTAGGTGTGTGTTATGTTTTCGTGATGAATATGATTACGTTTGTGTACTTAAAATCGTATGAAAGACAACCATGTATTTGAAATTATGTGCAAGTGCGTGCGTGTGCAAATATGTTACTGTAAATGAGGTTCTCGGGTTAAGGCTTCAAATTTGATAATGTTTTGGTTGTCATTTTACGTGCATAAACCTATGTAAATCGTGATGTTCATTAAAATGGAAGTGTGGCTGATTTGAGTATCAATATTTTGGCTAAACGAATCTATGAAAATACACCCCAAAAAGTGTTAAATGATCTATGAATTTCCCTAAGATTTCAAGTGAAAATAAGCTAAAAATGACTAAATTTCCAGTAAACTTACAAGTAGTTTAGGCTAAATGTAGAGGAATAAATCTGGAAACTTAATTGAGTATAAAGGGATGAGGCCACCAGGATTTGAACCTATGACCTCACCCGTGTAATGCCTTAAAATCGCAAGAAAAGAAATGGGGTCAAGGGGAATTGATATGGGGTACGTTGGCTGAAAAAGTAGAGTGCAAAAAATTAATAAAATAAAATGGGAGGAGTGGGAATTGAACCAACGACCTCCAGGCAGCGAGTGAAGTAAAGAAAAAATAAAAGAAAGAAAATGTGAGGCGTGGGAATCGAACCCACGACCTCAACGCTGTGAAGGAGAGTAAAGGAGAAAGGGAAAATAAAATAAAATAAAGTGAGGCTGTGGGGGCTCGATTCCACAATCTCACTGCCAACAAAGAGATAGTCAACATTTAAATGAAATTAAAATAAGGAGGCTGTGGGGGTTCGAACCCACAACCTCTCAGTCCCAAACGAATAAAAGAAAAATAAAGAGAGGCTGTGGGGGTTTGATCCCACAACATTATGGTTAATGCGAAATAGACAAGTAAAATAAATAAGAAAAATAAAAGGGGGCTGTGGAGGTTCGAACCCACAACCCCTCAGCCAAGGGAGAGAGTTTCTAAAGAAAAGGAACTAAAAAGAAATGTTAATGTTGGGGATCGATCTAGGGTCCCAATGTCATGAGGACTAAAAATAAAATCAAGGAAAAATATAAGTGTTGTCCAAGGGATTCGAACTTGGGTTCCATTCCCCAAATTTCCGTATTGATACATAAGTCATACGTGAATTAAACGTTCAAGAATAATGCCACTTACTTAGATCGAAATCGAGATCTTGGCATAAATACAAGATACATAAGTCTTGTACTATATAATCTTAGGAAGATATGAGTCACTTAACGAACTATGAATGAAGCCTCATGGCTTGTATGTATAGACCCATAAGTCTAGCATACGTTTAAAAAATAAGTGAACCTAAGATGTATGTAATGAAATGAAGTAACCTTAGACTAGCTATGACTAGCTATGAGCGGTGATGCCTTCTTTAGAGAAGGGTGGAGGTTCATGTAACTCTCATGAGATGACACTGTCCGGCATGCCGAGTATGGGTCTCCTTATATCTCCTAGTCTTCGAACCTATACTGCCAATATAGGGATCTGGCGGGGTTAAATTCCCATGTACGCGAGCATGTTTTGGGTTACTTTGGCCGGTGATTCCACCTCTTTTCCGTGTGGGGGAGACACTGGATTTCATTATGCTCACATGATCTATGTCGGTTAAAGTTAAAGTTCCCAATGAATGAATGAGGCTAGCCTAAAATGATGCACATAATGAAATGAACGATACTAAAGGTGTTAGGGTAGGATAATCAAGAGGTGAGCTAGACTCAAGTAATGACACTAGGTTATTATTGATCATTGCACAGCAAACCCGATGAGAGTATTAAACTACATCCTAAGTATAGCTGGTGTTTACACTAGCTTATGAATAAATGAAATGAAGTACGTATGAATGAACAAAGCAAACTCTGTGTTTGTTAAAGAAGGCTCCCTAGTTGAGGTCTCATATGTTGAGCCCTCATTTTGGGATGTCTTAATGTCAAGTACATGATTCCAAGGTCTCATGGCTTATGAATGAATGATATGAAAGATGTTATGTGCTATATGCAATATGATATGTGCTATGTGTAAGATGTTATGTGTTGTGTGCAAAATGATAAGTATGATGATGCATGTTACTCTCATGGCATGACTTTCCTGATCCAAATTTGGAAAGCTCATTGACTTTCCTAATCCAAATTTGGAAAGCTCACTGACTTTCCTAATCCAAATTTTGAAAGCTCACTAACTTTCCTAGTCCCAATTTGGCAAGTCCACTGACTTGACTTTCCATAATCATGTTGTTAGGAAAGAGCTATTCTTACTCATGCATGTCCTTGGTGTGTGCTTGCATAAAACCATACTT